>VMBQ01001222.1:160452-210224 GCA_007657795.1 Dreissena rostriformis
GTCTACTGTAACAACTACAACGTCTGCTTTAACCACAGAGTCGTCTACTGTAACAACTTCAACGTCTGCTCCAACCACAGTTTCGTCTACTGTATCAACTGCAACGTCTGCTCCAACCACAGAATCGTCTACTGTAACAACTACAACGTCTGCTCCAACCACAGAGTCGTCTACTGTAACAACTACAACGTCTGCTCCAACCACAGAGTCGTATACTGTAACAACTACAACGTCTGCTCCAGCCACAGAGTCGTCTACTGTAACAACTACAACGTCTGCTCCAACCACAGAGTGGTCTACTGTAACAACTACAACGTCTGTTCCAACCACAGAGGCGTCTACTGTATCAACTGCAACGTCTGCTCCAACCACAGTGTCGTCTACTGTATCAACTGCAACGTCTGCTCCAACCACAGAGTCGTCTACTATATCAACTGCAACGTCTGTTCCAACCACAGAGGCGTCTACTGTATCAACTGCAACGTCCACTTCAACCACACCGTCGTCTACTGTAATAGCTCCAACGTCTACGTCTACTCAAACAAAAGAAACATCTACTCCAACCGCAGAGACATCTGCTTCAAACATAACAAGTGCAAAACCTTCCACAACAAACAAGCCTGAATCTACAACTCCCGCTCCTGCATCTATCACAATAATTGTTGTCCTGACTTTTTCGGTCAATGTGTCTGGGATAGATCTTGTGAATCAAACTTCTGATTCATACAAAGAACTGGAAAACAATCTAAAAATTGAGGTAAGGTTTTATACATTAGGTGCCTCATGTACATTCAACACCAATGCCAGATATTTGTGGCGTGTTCTGAGAAAACTGGGCAAAATGCTTGGGCGAAAATGGTCATCCCAGATTAGCCTGTGCAGTTCGCACAGGCTAATCAGGGGCGACAATTTCCGCTTTGATGGAATTTTTCGTTTAAATGAAGTCTCTTCTCAGCGAAAATCCAGTTTGGGCGGAAAGTGTCGTCCCAGATTATCCTGTGCGGATGACACTTTACGCACATGTATTTTGTCCAGTTTTCTCAGAACACGACACATTTTTTTCCCAATTCGTGTCATTTCCCTGTTATTGTCGGTAAATATCTCCGCTAATACATTTACAAGAAGTTTTATAGTGTATTCAAACTTTGGTTTACGAGAGCCATATTTAAACGAGTTAATGGTAATATTCCACATAATTTACGATATTTACGTTTTCAGTTACGGAATCTGTACAACCAAACTCTTGGTGATCGACTACTGGACATAGTCATAATTTCTATAAGGTAAAGAACTTTTTTTTTTATAAATCATTTGTATTTGTTATTTAAAATCGAGTCATAGGGGTTAATCTATTCACGTTGAAGTTTACCGAGTTTGGCTGGGGGGGGGGTACTTTCTCATTAAAAAAAGAAACATAGCGTTTAATTTCCTGTCGAAAGAAAATATTAATTGCATTATATGTATAAAATAAAGAATATGTTCATGGTTTCATTACCATGAATTCATTTTTTCTTCAGACATCGTTTCGGTTGTCGGTAACACAAACACATGCCATAATATTAATGCAAAAGTGTAATTCTTTTAATGGACTTATCAATAATAACTGTTTATAATACATTCGCATTCTTCAAACTGTTTAAATAATAAATGTATAACGTTTCCCTCTTCAAAATAATAATGAGATCAGGAAACATCAAACGCTGGTGTTCAAATTTCGAAGTCACGATTTGTTTTATTTCAACAGTATTTCATTCATATCACGGTGGTCAATGATAGAAAAACACTTTTACTTCTGGCTAAGCTTGTTAACTTAATGCACAAACTTATGCCAATAACTGATAATTGCTTTACCTGAATAAAGGGTAGGGTGGGAATCAGTGGTCGGAGTGGTCAATATAGAACTTAAATACTGTTTTTTTTTCTGAATGTAAGAAATTGTAAACGATACACTTGCATGATGAAAACGTAATACATAGCTAGTTTCTCATGCATACGGTTGATAAAATCTGCATAGTTTGACACACATCTAGCAGACTACTATTGCCGGTAACGTAAAATGTCTAATACAAGATTCTTCACTAGAATGTGATACCCTTTTTTTTCTATCATTATCGTGCCCAATGAAAGTGAAAATTGATCAATAGTGTATTAAATCGACTTACCTTTTCCGATTGCACAAATGTTTATAAATAACACCGCCATACATTTTGTTAAAACCAAATTCGACAGCGCATTTATTTTTGGTTATACAGAGCTTTTTTGCAGACCCGTCTTAACGCAATGATGGACGGACAGCGAGTGCGTTGCATAGTGTTTATTATTCAAAATGTTTCTTATAGGAGTGGAAGTCTGATTGTCGAATACAAAGCAAAATTCAAAGACTCGCCCGAAGCTAGGCTGGACTTCACATCGGCGAACGTTGGAATTGTCAGTGGTTACAAGACAATAACGGTCCTTAACAGAACGGTGTCGGCGTTGGCTCTCCAGATCAACAACACTAAAGGTAAAATAAATTATATATTATAAACTGTTAAACTGCATGCCAAGGCCAATTGTAATATCGTAGGCTATGTTTAATGTGTATTATTTACAACCAGTTGACTTTTGTTCTGGCTAAGATTTGAATGTACATTAAACCTCATCGGAAGGATATGTTCAACACCTACACTATACCATGTCTTCAGTTACCAATGAGACATTGAGTAAGAACGTGTGTCCTCTATTCGTGGCCGCCAGTGGAGGCTGTGGACAGGGGCTCCAGTGTGAGAACCAGGCCGGCAAACCAGTCTGCCGGTACTGCTTTATTGCTGTTTTACTTTGGTTTACTTTGGTTATTGACACGTTATTGATTCCCGCAAAGATTTAGATTGTTTATTCCCTTCATTTGCGTTGCACGTTGTGTTAAGTAGACAATAGCTTTAGTTGGCAGTATGTCGAGCGCTAGACTTGCAATTTGTATTATTTATTCCATGTAAAATGAATTATTTATTAATTAAAAGTTTAAAATCAACATTCATTATATCAAGTTACCGGTTAACCGACCTCACAGTAGGTTAACCAATTAACAGGTTAGTCTATTGAATCCCTAGTTATTCGTCTTTATTAAATGTGAGTTTGTTTTATTTTCAGACTTGCTGATGGCTCTAGTGGTGAGTTGCCCTCCGAATTGGCATTCATATTCGATTGATTACTAATTCTTCAACATTAAAATATGTTACATTACGTGTGTTGTAAACAAGTTATGAGGTAACATGTTGTTCATTTCTTGAACAAACGCAATTTCACTTGTCAGAGAGGTAAAAGAAGACATAAGGTGAGCAGCGATCACTCGCAACGTTTCTTTTCAATGTGCATGTTGCAATTAGCCGTTTATGCGTTTTTAATTTAATATTTAGTTTAATAAAGTAACTAATAAGCGTCAATTGGTTATAACGGTTTATAGAGCCAAGGGAGGTAATCATCATCGCTTCGGTTTGCGGAGGTCTCTCCCTGATCCTGGCTGTCGTCATGATCGTGTGTGTCGTACGAGTTTATCGTAAACGAAAGCTGAAATCTTCACAGTCACGTTCTGATTCCATGTAAGTGCGGATATAGTGCAAAAAGTAACATTTTCTAGGAAGCGTGCACAATATATTTTTGTCGTATCACGAATTCTTCATTCCAAAAGCGCGCATTCACTTTCATAATAAGTCATAGTTGCTTCCCGTTCGTATTAAGGGTTCATTTTTCATGGTTTCAAATAAAGATTAAGAGGCACACGCATCACTTAATTAATAAAATTCCATTTCCATGTTTATATGCTTGTAAAGGAGTTATCAACGAATTTTGTTATTACTTTAAACAAGGGCAATACTAATCGGGGCATCACTTAAATGCTTAAAAATACTACCTCAGACATACTGTCATTTCAGCTCCAGTGTGCGCAAGGAGTGGAGTGATTTAGGACTCAACTTTGCCCCGTACATGGGCTATTCTGATTGGCGGGAACACGCCGTGGGCTTCGGGTCCGACCACACCCAACCAGGGCCTTGGGCTGGGATACCACGTGTTAGGAACCTAAATACGGAAATGTCTGAGCATCGTAGTGGACATTGGTCAGCCGTCACGTGGGATACTGACCGCCGTTCTGAGGGAAAACGATGGACATTGCCGCATGAGTCTTAAAACTGTTAGTGCTATTATTCCTCAAAGTTTCGTGTGATCCTTTTCAGAGTTTGTTATGTTATTGCAATCCAAACTATGCATGTATATGCACAACTCAATAGACTCGGGATATTCAACGTCAATAGCATGAATAGTGTGTGCGTTTTCAATTTGATCACATTGAATTGACTCGAAACTGATATTGAAACATAGTCTTTGCTTCGTTTAGAGCGCGCTCTATTGAGTGCTTCAACTTCGTAAGAGTTATCGCCTCACAAATACAGGGTGCAGGATCAACGGGGTTCTTAGGGGTTTACACACGGGCTGAACAGAAAGTAAACACACCGTTAAGAACTTAATTTTTGCAAATATTTCATGTTATCAAAATACCTTTTCAAAAATCGTTAGTACGTAAAAGCCAGTTTTTCTTGCAGTTGGTGCCGATATCTTAAGATTTAAGAATAAATCCTTGAACACGTCTGAAATCGGTGCTTAAATTTCACGTTTCTTGCAGCATAACCGTGTACATGAATGCTACATACACATCGAGTTTTGGCTAAGGCAGGCTTATTAAATAAAGTAATTCTGATGAAGGTACCCTTTTCATTTTGCCATAAGCAGCATAAACAACTGTCTTTTATGCACTAGTTGAAATTGTTTTAAAATGTTGTTTGATTTTTTTCCCCCACTTATCGGTGTGTTAACATCCTTTAACGTGTAAATGTGACCCCCACAAAGTCACATGATCCTGCATCCTGAATAGGAACGAACAATGACAGTAAAACATGTCACAATATGACGTATTCTTTAAGGGGCATATCGACGGTCAATACGCTATTATATTTGTTTGTGGATAATATTATCTTTTTAAAAGTATGTTTAAAATCGTTGCTTGACACGCAATGTCTCGTTTTTGTTTTTGCTCTGTAAAATAATTATTTTCATAATAATAAAAAGTTGTCACTGGGGAAACTTTAGCAGGCGAGTGAAAATCATAAGTTATTTAATCGTAATGAATGTCATATACATGAAGTTACGCTATACGCGCAGGCACTATCGAGAACGGGAAAACAATTAAAGTAAATTTTCCAACGAAGTTGCTATTTTTGTATTCGTGTGTTCGAATCCCACTTTAGAGGCTTATATCGAAAAAAATAATATAATACTTTGGAATTGTATATAATATTTTGGATAAATATAACATTGTTGTTCGATAGATATCTGCTTGAAAAGAGTGAATATGCATTCTTTTAAAACATAAATACATTTTGGGGGAAAACTCGTTGATATGTCTATTAAAAGCGAGTATATACAGTCAAGTTACCATTACCGGATCATTACCCATAGCGGATCACTTTGATGTTCAAGAATGCGTATCGCGATAAATAGTTGACATTTTTAGATGATATTTTGCATACAGCATCTTCAAGGCCTGTTCTTTAAAATGCAATGATTGAGTCGTAATCGGAGCCACTCTTTGTCAAACATTTCGGTATGTTTTGCTGACATGTATAAACGACTGTGTTGACTTCCGTCTCGTTTCCAAATCGAGGTTGAACTTTTTTAACGGCCACATGCTATAACTCTGTTGCAAAGTTAGAAATTTACGCATTAATTTAAAGGCAATTTAGTAGTCTTTTTACCTGCAAAAGTCCATTTCAGTTATGATTCGTGTTTAAGGTTTTGCAACACCTTACATGAAATGGAGAATTAAGGCAATAACGGATCAATCGTGATTATATGCGTATTGATAATATTTTATATTAAAATACTTGCAAATCTTGTTGATTCTTACAATAAATTATCGCAATCTTTATGTTTTATTTATGTCCCATGTTCAATATCGATGATTAGATATGATTCAGACAATTTAGATGGTTTATAAGATGCCCAAATCTTTTCGATCTATTAAGGATTTTCAACAGATAATTCACACAAGAACACCATGCGTAAAGTGTAGATACAAGATCACATGTAGAAAACAATTAATAACAACAACAAATGAATATAATTTATAACTGACAATGTAACTTGGTCATTGTTAACAGCACAGTTCATGTTTCGACAGTTCAACTCGCGTGTTAGATGTCCCTTAGTGGTTTCGATCACGTGATCCGTTATGGTTACAACAGATCCGTTAATGCATGAATTCTGCAGCGAAAAAAAGGTATCACACATACATTTTGCCTGCGTTTAAAAATAAGACTATGTGCTGAATCAGTAAGCAAAGGTAATATTTAATCAAACTGATGTAAAAGAAGTCTCAAAACATGTATTGCTTTTCACCAGAATAACTTTATTACTCTACTGATCCGGTAATGGTAACTTGACTGTACCATCTAAAGTAATATTTATGTTTTTTTTTTCAAAACAGTTAAAACGTTTATGAATGAACACCTAGAAAACCTAGAAGAAGTGGTACGAGAAAATCAATTAGATTAGAGATATATACAATTGCAAACAATTTTCTTGCGTACAGCACAATGATCAGATATTTTACATACACACATTTTTTGGTTCAATTAACGAATGCGAGTTAACATGTCGGTATCGGGGAAACTTTGGTCGTTGTGAATCTCATCATTTAATCATTTGAACCATATCAGAGAACATGTATTTTTTTAATATTTGTTGTTCATATTTATGTTTTGGTAGACGATTGAGACAATAAAATGCTAACACTAAACTGTATATACTCGCTTTAAGTAGAGCACATTTAATCGCTCGTAAACGTGTACCAACAGTGTCGTGTGGGAATTAAAGTATTCTTCATAAGAAACTATATAACTCTCATGCTGGTTATTAAATGACGTAAATTGGATAAACTCTGTATACGATAATTTCGGATTAAAAGTAATACAAATTTATTGTATATGTAAGCAGGAGTTCTACTTCCGCTGTGCCGATACCACTAGAATCAATGCTTTCGACGATTTGGAGGCGACGATTCGCATAAAAGACACTTCGCAGCGAGCAAGTGTCTGGCGGGACTCCTGTATATGGCTGGATGGCCACGCCTTCTAGCATTCGTTTGAAAACAAGAACACAAAACTGAGCTGCTTGCCAATCCGACATTTAACCCATTTATGCCTAGTGGACTCTCCCATCCTTCTAAATTGGATCAATTTATTTCCAAAATTAGGGATGTCTAGTATATTTATTTCTATATTTAGAATATTTCTTACAGAAATTCCTTTAAGCAAACAGCGCAGACCCTCGCTGTTTGCCAAGGCCTTTTTTTCTAGACGCTAGGAATAAATTGGTTAATATCCAAACATGCGATTCTTTGTCAACAAGAGTCTTTGAAGTGTTCTTTTATTAATTAATAAATAATTACATGCATTTTGAAGTGGATATATAAAAAACAACAACATTTTCCGATTGCCGGTTCTTAAACTTGAATCGTGGTCATCTTTATTGTAACACAGTATAAAGTACTGTACATAGAACAGATACCCACTTGATACGTACATTGGATCATCTTCATGGTTAGTTGCTATTTTCTGATAGATTTAGCGGCCGTGATCCCGGATCATACCACTGGAGCCTATCTGTTCAACATCATCAGACACATTTAAATAACGATGCATTTTCAGTGGAGTATACTTGCTAAGAAACAACCTATATGATTAGTGAATTTCAGCAATTCTATTCATTCCTTTCAAAGTTTCACATGGTCCTTCGAGAACATATTTTTCAGAAATTTTCCTTTGTTGTGAGCTAAAAATTATGACGTAACTCAATTTGTCGTAAGATCTTCATTAAGACGAGGTCCTGAATGCTTGAGGATTGTAATCGTCGAATTCGAAACATTCGAAAGATAATCCTTATTGATTTCTTCTACTTCCAACAATTAGCGAAGAAATGTATTGTGAATAGTATTGCGACCATCACCTTAAAGTGAGCATATACGATTTCAATATATATATTTTATTTGCAAAATCCTTCACCAACATATGAGAATGAAGACGGAATGGTACATACAATTGATAAACTATCTCTATATGGTACTTTACATCAAATATTGTTTACTTCGAGGAAATTTATAAGGTATAAATTTACAATTTTACAGAAAAGTTTACTTGATTGTGTCGCCGAGATAAAATTGTGTATCTGAGTCGCATTCATAACGAATCTGCGTAGACTAATAGGGATTCCCAACATTATACTTGTCTTGTGTTCATGAATGTTTACTGCTATACAAAACTGAATATATGCAATTGAATAAAACTCTATATTGTTTATTTTCTGGTACTATTTTTTTTCAACCTTGATTCTAGTTTTTTTTATATATGAATATCGCTGTTGTATCTGTTTTGAAAAAAAGTAATAAGATCGTATATACTAGCTTAACCCTTTAAAGTGTTTATACCAAATCGTTCATACATTTTATTTCATATGCGTTGAACTAATAACGCGGATATTTTTTTAAATATGTTAATACACCTTATATTCGCGAGGTATTCGAAATTAATTATGAATAACAAGAAAATCTTGATTAGTCGTGATATATTGATTAATAAGTAAGACAATCTTATCATACCGTGACATTGGTATTGTTAAACCGTAGCTGTCCAGAGTACAAGTATTGTGCTACGTCGTTACTACTCCATTGTTCTTGTCCATTCTTTTAACAAATGAAAAACAAAACCATACACGCCGGTTAATTTCTTAAAGAAAAAAGCTCAGTACAATAAAACAACAACAGGAAATAGTGAGGAAAGTTCGTAAAGGAATTAACAACGGAGTTTAAAGAGGAGAAAAACAATTACTTTAATTCTATCTAGCTTATATATAATTTGAAAAAAAAATGAATATAAACCTTCGACTGTGTTTCTTAAATTTGTGTTTCAGTTCGTTCGTTGTCCTTTGTGGTAAGTTTCGTTGAATTGTTGACATGCTACGCAGTATTTCCTTTTTTTTAATCTGGGCTGAGTATGGAGTGCTGAAGTTAAGCTATTTTTTTCAGTGTGTTGCCGGCGTCCGTCATTGTGCGTCGTGTGTTGTCAATATTAACTGCGAAACCACTCTAAAGACTACATGTTTTGCCCAATCTTAATAAAAATTAGTTAGAATGTTTATCTTGGATGTATCTTGATTAAGTACAAATCTGGATTAAGCGTGTCCAAAAACTAGGTAACCACATATATTCTTAGTAAAAAAAACACAAACTTATTACCACTCTAGAAGGTGCAACGTTATGATCAATCATTATGAAACAAGGTCAGAATGTTCATCTTATCAATATCTAGCACAAGTTCGAATCTGAGTCAGGTGTGTTAATAACATATGTCAACAGGTCGAATCTTAGAAATCTTAGAGAAACCTTACTTTTGTCAACATTAAGCTCGTTAACACCCAAGAGGGAACCGTTTTGACACAGACTTGGTGACTCTTAGAAAAAAAAGAGTTTATCTCGACAAAATCTAGACCAAATTCGAATCATTGTCAAGTGGGATCAAACACTAGATCACTAGGTCAATTGTTAAACTAACATTTTTAACTTAAGAATCCACATTTATGACTATACGTGGATGAAACTTGGTCAGAATGTTGACAATATCTAAGATAGGTTCTGGGTCAAATGGGGTAAAACACTGGGTAACAGGTTAAATCTTAATATGAAAAAACTTCGTTACAACTATAGAAGCAACGTTTATGACCCAATCTTCGTGAACCATGGCCAGAATATTAATATCTTCAATATCACTGCCATTTTGGAATCAGAGTGAAGTGGGGTCAAAACCTAGTTAACAAGGTCATGTCTTCGATAATTGGTGTACCTTGAACATAGATGTTCGCTTGAGAGACTAGTTGTTATATATACATACGGTTTCAATCATGAGTTAGATAGATGTACCTTTCATAAGCAACTGGTTTGTGTACAGACTTGTTTTCAAGCAGAAAATTATCTTATTTAATAGACCATTTGGGTTAATGGCTATACGAAATATGCTTTAATATTGCTATAGAGTATCGGATGCTATTTACCAGAAGCTTTTGCAAAACAGAATGTACGAGGGCATCGTATTATAAACTAAAACCATTTAAAGACATGTGCATTTTTTTGTACTAAGAGAATGATTAAAAGACCGACACCCAGTCCTCAAGAATAAAGTCGGTTATTGTCGGTGCAGTAAGACAGCTAAAGGGATTTCACTAATGAAAAATTAAGGGGACCGTTGTTTGAAGATTTTCTTAATCTTCTTCTGTTATCAAAATAATTAAAGCAATCACTGGCAAATCTGTCTCATCTATAAACAGTGTCGTAATACAGGAAATGATGTACGCTTCTTACATCTTAATTATTTTCTTGATCGAGCTTGTATAGTAAGCAGAGTCGGCGCATGCTACAGGAGATAATCATGAAGACAGGGCAAATGGTACAAAATTGGCAAACACTCCAAAAGTGTTTATTCTTAACTAGTTTTTCCGCTAAATTGCACGAGAAACACTTTAAAAGACCTTAATTCATGGGGTTGCTGATGTGTCATCAAATATGTTGTCAATATCTGAATATTCATGTGACACGATTGCTTTAAAAGTTGCGTGTACAAAGAGATTTCCAAATAAGGTCTATTGAATAGAAATGTATGAAATCTACTAGTTGACTCTAGGCGCGGTGTGCACGTGGCCAAATAAGTTCCGGTCCAGCACTTGGCGCTCGAACAGACATGGCGACCTTACGTTTAATACCACAACTATGGAGGGTTGGAGTTTCACGGTAGACGAACACAAAAGTTCAACGTGGCAGTGTACGAACGTTGACCACTTTCAAAAGGAGGGGTATCTCCTGATGAGGTTATTATGGTGGCTTTGCAATGTTAATGACATTTAAACGTTTTCACAACTTCTTTTACACGTTCGTGTTTTTTTTAAAGGGTCTGTGTTTCTCTGCGATTCTTTTCATGTACTGTGGAAGTTGTAGTTTTATATGTGGTTTAATGGAATAACTTGATAAATTATTTTCTTAATTTCGATCGTGGCCGTTCGACTTTGTGATTTTTAAATGATGACTAGGACCTCAGAGGTTACGATGTAATGTGATAATTGTGATAAATATCGCTTTAACTTTTGACCACACATATCATATAGCAAAAATCAATAAAAGTTTATGCATATTTTAAGTTTGAATTGTCTGATGTTTACGTCTATAAAATATACGCTTTGCAATAGGAACATACACTTTTTCTAAAATTCATTTTAGGTCAGTAGACGGTTTCTCCCAGTTTGTGACGTCACGTTACTGGGCTTATCTGTGTGTCAAATTCGAGAACGTAACTGACAACTCGTATAGATACTATGTGGAAGAACGTAAGCATTTCAATTCTTTGCAGATGCTAGCATTAAATTTTGATATCAATAAAACTTTTTAAATCGAAAAAACAAAACGCAACAACAAAAAAAACAATCAAATTTGATTCAATTCCTTACAGTACAACGATCATTAATAAGAACAATCACTATACACATTCATCGGTTACATTATATTGCAGCGCCACAGATAAAGATGAACAATGAACGTTTCAAACTACATAAAAATTCAACCTTATCATCTAAGGCTGATATTTGCCACCCTGAATACGGAGCCGTGGGCTCGGAATACGGAATGTTGATCAGGGCCGGAAGCGAAGGTTCAGTTTCCATCACGTGCCCATGGACGTCACTGGGACGCTATGACTATACGCATATGACGTCAGATGACATAGTCACGTGTTCAGGGGAAGGCGATTCTTGGAACACGTGTGTGGACGAGACGAAAATGGTGTTTAACCTAGTGTCCTGTTCCACAAATATTGTTTATGGTAAGACATAGTTAATGTATTGTTTTTACGATAAGAATACATTGTTTTCAACAGTGAATAATATGAAAACGAATTAAATCATAACACCAGTTTTTAACGTAATTTTAAGTAAGAAGATGATTGTATTCAGTGGGAAAGAAAAACCCTAAAAACAACGATACAATCAAAATACATGTAAACATTGATTTACAAGTTGTCACATCGCACTGCAGTCAGTTGTTTTCTTTTTTTTATGTTCTTGTTCTTCCATCGAAATTAAACAATTATAATGCTTCTTGATAGCACAAATGCATTTTGCTTCAGATTCCGGTGCTATTAGCTGTATAGACTCCGTTCAGAACCAGAATGCTACTGAGTATTACGTCACTTTGTACAACAATGGGGATGACGGCCACAACAATGGCGATCAGTTCTTCTGCTTTGTACGTTTTTGCTTCTTTCAAAAGTACTCCTATTTTTATTAGCTTTAAGTAGCATACAAATAATACAGTAATCTTATCATTCAGAACAACAATTTATATCACCAATTTACTTCTGATAAAATGCACTTGCTTAAACACAGTATGTTTGCGTATGTTTTATGTTTCTTTAGGCTATTTCGGATGACATGAGGACGGTGTCCGTCGCCCATGGTTACTGCCGCCGGAATCAAACGTCCTCTAGTTTTCCTATTGACGTCGCAACTGGAAAACTAACCGGATCTACGTTAACACTTAAACATAGGAACGGTGTGTATAAGAGTGAAAGTGCATATCGGTTGGGGCTTCAATTTTGAATGCCAAACATGGTTAACCCATTTATGCCTAGTGGAATCTCCCATGCTTCTAAATTGGATCAATTTATTTCCAAATTGAGGGATGTCTAGTATATTTATTTCTATATTTAGAATATTTCTTACAGAAAGTCGCTTAAGCAAACAGCGCAGACCCTGATGAGACGCCGCATCATGCGGCGTCTCATCTGGGTCTACGCTGTTTGCCAAGGCCTTTTTTCTAGACGCTAGGCATAAATGGGTTAAACACCCAGTAGATTTTAAAAGGCTTAATTGTCGATGATTCATGGTTATTTCATAATTTTATTTATTTTGTTCAATGGCTATGGTCTTTGATAAATATATAGTATATACAAATGATTTCGATGACCGCATAATTAAGCAATATAGATAGAAACATTTACCGATAACTATAAGTTATATTCTTGTCATTATTCTAAAGACACTATCAATGTTATGAAAGTGCTCACATACGGTAAACACATTTTATTTATTTTTGCAGAAACCTGCCGTAAGTATTTTGCCTCTTAAAAGCAAGCTTATATGGCCACGTTTTGTTAATAACAATAAATTCACAATACAAACTTCTATGACATGTGAAATTTTAGTCCGGTAATATTGTTGATATAGTATTTATTATGAATGATCTGCATGAAAGTCCAAGATTGCTTTCCTTAAATCGAGTTATATATTGATAGATTGAAAACAAAACCATACTGTTTACATTATGTAAATTTTATTGAAACAGGAACGATAATGATATTATAATGGTGTAGTTTTGTATTGATTATGAGATTTTGTCAAACAATTTGAGATTATTGTGAATGATCATTTCTGTTATCATCAAATCATCATTTCAATTATATTGGTTTCATGAAACGTTGCCTGACCGAAGCTGAAAGTTGTATTAATTTGAAAAATCTATTCTCGGCACCGATCTAATATCTGCGGAGGTTGTCAAAACTGGCAAAAGCAATGCAAGCGAATAATAAGAACAGACACACATGTTAGTCAATACAAATTGAATACAAACCATTTGAATTTCAATACATAATTGGGAAAAAATGTAACATATATAACAACTGGTGTTTTCATTTAAGAAATTATTTGCCTTTACGAGAAGTTTCTAATGTCAAAATACCTCATAGCCTCACGCGCAACTGTAAGCTATACGTACACGCTTGTGGATTGACTAAGCTGGAATGATGAATCCTCGACGTATATTTTTCATAGCGTATTAAGTAGGTAAACGTGTTGGTTTTAGCAAACATAGTACATGTATAGTATTGTTTGTGTGTTTTTCTTGCCACTAGTAATATGTCAAGTACCATCATATGGCGGAAATATCACTGTCGTGAATAATGGTACTGAGACCACCGCGTTGTACGCATGCGCACAAGACTTCTCCTTGAACGGGGACGCATACCGGACTTGTCAGGAGAACAACACGTGGTCGGGACAGGAACCGAAATGTGGTTAGTGATATGTACTTGGCTGGTATTAGACTTTCACATAAATTCATTTATAGGTACAAGAGCCAAAATTATCTGAGTCATTATTCTAAAAGGAAAAAGGAAGACAACAGTGAAGGACAATGCTTTACGCTTATTATAGTTATCAAATTGTTGTGTATATGTAATAATATAAGATCATTATATATGATAACACTACGATTCAATTGTTCAAGTGCCTGAAACAGACATTTGTTTATTTGAATTGAAAATTCTGATTGTCAAATGTAGTTAAAGTATTCATTTTTAAACGATGGCAATTATAACACAAAATAACTATAGGTATTTACTTAATACAGATACTTAAGTATATCGAAGCCCCTGTTCAAATATAAGTTGAGTATGATCTGCTCAAATGTATTACGTATTTAAATATATCATCAGTTTGCAAGTCGGGAGACACTACATTATGCAATGTCAATGACTGCCATGGTTACAACACAACCGTACTGCTGCAGTGCTGCGAAACATGTTCAGAGACACTCATATCTTTAACAACGGTAACCTCGTCCACTTCATCGTTTACAACTTTAAAGGAAGCTTCAACAGGATATGGTACTCGTACGCCGCCACCGACAACGCCCCTAAGATCATCTGGTAAGACATATAATATATTAGTTGCGTCGTTTGCATCACTTAACAATAATCAATTATTTAAAATTGCAGTAAAAAGTAACGGCGAAAACAACTTCACAGTAAGGACTTTTTGACAAACTTTCGTGTGCTTTTTTCAGTAAATTACGATCCCGCTTGCTTTCAAAATTTCGTGCCCCAGTTAAAGTATCACGTGCACGTAGTATACAGATACAAGTTTATACTCTTTTTTTTCAGTTACCAAGGAGACATTGAGTGAGAACGTGTGTCCTCTATTCGAGGCCAGCGGAGGCTGTGGACAGGGGTTCCACTGTGAGAACCAGGCAGGGAAACCAATCTGTGTGTAAGTTTGTACATTTTTTTTGTAGAAGATTGTGTTTTCGAAAATAGTGATCTTGCTTTTGTTTCTATTGTTTGATTCAAGTGTTTAACATAACTTATTGTTTAACCTATGTTTCAGACATACGGAATCAAAAGGTGCGTATACATTATCCATGCACATAGACTTTTACAATAATTTCACTTTTCATTTATAGGGAAGAATTTCACGCCTTATATGCGGCCCATGTACACCAACGTTAAAGAGGTTACACGATTTTGTAAAAATATAAAATGTACGTAAAAATATCGTCAACAAAAAGAATGCAAATTCAAAATTTGAAAGTTAAATGGTAGGTTATTCCTAAGAACAAAATATAGGCATCGAAAATGTATAATAGAATGAACGTATTCCTTACAAATGAAGTGGATTTTTTTAAAATTCAGTTAAGATATCAATAACGTTGTCGATTCTCATCTGAAAACGGAAAGTTAAATGATGAGCTTTTGGGCAATCTGGTTGTCCGTCGTTGTCATCATTTGTTTTTATAAAATCTACACTGGAATCTCTAAGTGAAAAAATAAAACAGAACGAAAAGTACAAACATGTTTACTGTGTGATATTCTACTAAAAAAGTATTTTATTGTTTAAAAACACGACTGTCAGGTGTTGCAGGCTTTTCGATGATTATAAAGAAAACCTTCTTGTAAAAAACCGCAAGTCAGATTTTCAAATATATTTACTCAATTGATGCTTTAGTGATGCCGTTTGCTCCATATAATGTTGATTCTTTAAACATCGCGGCAAACGAATGGGTGGGCTTGTTTTTTTTTTCATATAAATGTAAAAACAAACACTGAAAAAGTACTTAATTTGGTCTGAAATAACTGGTCGGATTTTGAAATTAGTTTACGTCACTGATATGGAGCGGTCATTTATCAAAATACTTCAAGTTATTTTGATTCGTTAAGAAACAAATACAGATTATGTTTACATCAGCATTTACGCAACTTTTGTTTGTTTTGTTTCAACTTCACATTGTTTCCCACTACTTCGCTGCTTTAATAACTATATTCCGAAGCAATGGGTGTTTCTCTAAACAGTTACTGGTTTACTGAACCGTATTGAGTTGTTTCTGCAATTCAGACACAGCCGACCAAACCGTGGCCATCACCGTCGGCACCGTCTGCAGTGTAGTGTTCCTGGCTCTTGTCGTCGTCGGTGTTTATGTTTTCCTCCGGCGGTTTCGTGGCGGGAGATCTGGATCGACCAACGGGTCGGCGTTCTATGTGCATACAGACGATATATCAAGCTCGTATTAGGTCGTTTTGATGAGTATTTACTTTGAGTCTCTTAAAGCGGGACTGTACGATTTTGTCAAATATTTCTGATTTTTTATAAAATGTCTTTACAACTTATTATACATATATTTCAATATAAATTAAAATAAAAGTTAAGATGAACATGTGTCGAAAAATGCGAAATAAGCCAGATATTTTAATCTGAAATTGAAAATGGCTTCCAGCCGAATTCGCCAGCATATATATAATGCATGTACAATGTGAATCTAAATTTAGTTTTAGTGCAAATTCGTTCATACGACACAAAGACACAATTTTGTTTCCTGACAAATACGAGTAAAAGTGTCGGCATTGGCTTTAACCAGCGCTAACCTGTCTTTGCTGCATTTTATGAAATTCGTCTTCAATGTATAATTTTTATTGTCTATTTTGTGCCATCGTAACATAATTGTATCAATATATTAAAATTTAACACATATAAAAATCGTACAGTCTCCCTAAGACATTATTTGTGCATGCTTATGCCTTTCATATATTTATTTTTCAAACGATAACATTGCTATGTAGCGTGTCTTATTGATATGACCCTTTCAAACGATAACATTGCTATGTAGCGTGTCTTATTGATATGACCATTTCAAACGATAACATTGCTATGTAGCGTGTCTTATTGATATGACCCTTTCACTCTTCACACAACTTGCTTATTGCTATTGCATTTGTTTGGACGATAGACTTTGTACAAGTCGAGAATAAAACTTAAATCTATCAGGTATTCTATATTCAGTCGTAATCTTATTTGGAAATTTCTAATGTATTTATATTTTGATTACATCTTAAAAGGATTCCAAATATTCCGATGAGCACTATTATTCTTAAAGAAACTATGTGCTGAAACAACAACTACTATTGGTGTAACTTTTGTCACGGCAGTTACACAAGCTTTACCGATGCTGTTTGATTGAATGGAATGGAAAAGCTTTTGGATTGATTGAATGGAATCGTTTCATATTCAGGTTTGATTCGGGATTTTTTTTAGTAGATATTCGAATGTTCACAACGAATGTGTATATGTCCTTTAGTTCCCCAATGTTATACATTAATGATTTATCAATAAAAACAGAACGCAGTTCCTACATGTGCATGCGTACATGTATATTTATAATTGTATAAACGTTGCGGATAAGTTCGGGTCGTTCAAAGGGTATGGACAAATACTTTTATAAATAGAAGCATTTTATAAGTGAATTGTAACGCAGACCAGCAAACACGATCATCACATGAAAAGATAATGATGCAATATGCCACGCAAA
Source organism: Dreissena rostriformis (assembly GCA_007657795.1). Taxonomy (NCBI): domain Eukaryota; kingdom Metazoa; phylum Mollusca; class Bivalvia; order Myida; family Dreissenidae; genus Dreissena; species Dreissena rostriformis. The sequence continues at coordinate 178,211 of VMBQ01001222.1, forward strand.
TTTAAACGCGGTGTGCACGTGGCCTTGTGAATTCTGACGCTCGAAAAGACTAGTGTTCTCAGCCATTCTGTAATTAAAGTAACTCTGCATAGATATAACGAAAGTAGAGTTATCTTTCCTTGCAAAGACATTGATATAAACCTTGTACAAATCTAGTTAAGAAAGCTGTATCGTTCCCTCAGGCGATATTATTGTCAGTGTTATTATACAAAATTTATTGTCGTCAGTCACCCGTGAAAACAAAAAGCGATGAATTTGATTCTATATACATAGAAAATGTAAATCGAACCGACACTACTAAGAACATAATCTATCTAATTAATAGCTAACATTCTTTAGTTGCTGTTTTGTTTCTTTTGTCGAGGACCTCCATGTGCTCTCTCCATTTTTTACAAATACTTGTAAATTCTGCAAAATGAAGACTATTACAGTTATGCATGAATAAACCATTGTGTGTAAAGCTAGTCAGAAAACGACACTATGGTTATAAACGCAATCTCACGTTCCGGGTTGATGCATTTGGTTATTTGGAAGAAAACTATGGCCAAGTGTGTGCGAAATACCGGATATAAATTCATTATTTAATAAAAGGTTTTTAATATTTTTTATTATCGGATTAAGAATTTCAAACACAAATGTTGAAATAAATGATAAATAGATAAATCACATGTTTCAATATGTCAGTGTTTTGTTTTCATTATAGTATTGTCAATTAATAAGTGCTTACAGCGAAGGGATTAGTTCTTCACCACCTCAATATGTGCAAGGTTGCTGTAACGGGAGCGTTATTAGGATTAAGTATGTGAGCCTCGCGCTATGAAAAGGGGGTTTAATGCATGTGCGTAAAGTGTCGTCACAGATTAGCCTGTGCAGTCCGCACAGGCTTATCAGGGACTACACTTTCCGCCTAAACTAGATTTGTGCTAAGAAGGGGCTTTCTTTTAACGCGAAATATCATGAAAGCGGAAAGTGTCGTCCCTGATTAGGCTGTGCGAACCGCACAGGCTAATCTGGGACGACACTGTACGCACATGCATTAAACCCCCTTTTCACATGGCGCGACTCCTGTATATTATTGTGGTTTAGGATATACACATGCAACTGATAATACAAGTCAGACACGAAGAAAAATGTTATCTTATGAAAAATCGGGTCTCTTATGTATTGGTGTCATTAAAATATCATTGCAGTTACAAGCTTAAATAATACGTACTCATAAAAAGTGAACATAATTACATTCTCCGGCGGCTTTTGACATACTGTGTTGCCATTCTAACGTGCAATTGGCGTAGGTTCACTTGACGATACAATTGGTGCAGCAATCAAGTTAGTAGCCATGGAGATTTCGACGAAGCAAAAACTTGTCTTCTGTATGCTGATGGTGTCATGTGTTTTGAAAACTTGTGTCGATGCCTTTTCGTTGCCAAAGTTTGATATAACAGTGAAAGGTTAGTTCACGTTATTTTGTTCTACATTACTTGTACGTTTAGAACATTGAGTTTACATACGAATACGTACATTTATTATACGATTAAATGTATTTCGCATCACCGTAAAATCAACTTGATAAAAGATGGGCTTAAACGCACGTGTAATGACATTTAAATCTTAAACTTAAACATGTCTATTATAGATAACGAACTTTATTACCCCCTATTTATAAAAAATGCATTCAAAGTGTTTCAATACTTTAAAAGCTATTTTCGCACGGAACCGTAATTTATATTCAGGTCCATAATGACGCTATATCAGCATTTCAATGGGTATATAATTTTACTTTTAAAAGTTGTACTTACTCTTTTGTTGTTGAGAGAGTGTAATGATACCAAGATGAAAATGTATCCTTTGAGTATTCATAATGTCTTAAGTATTTAGTTTCACTAGATATTCCGATAAGAAACACTTAGGTTTACCAATTTGTGAAATATAACACAAGTGTCATTTCAGCTAGTTAACTGCAATGAATTAAATTTCGTATCTATGTTGGAAAAACGAACTAAAATAAATAATGTGTGTGCTTTTGAAGACAAATATTTGAGTAAAAGTTGAATATTCTTTAATGCGTTGCTCATTTTTAGCATACATTATAAGAAATTATGTCAATTAAATGAACGTACCGTTTACATAAAAAAGGATATGTAGTCTACATTCAAACTTTATTTATTGTATGCTATTCGGTTTGATATAGAAATTTTATTGGTGAAAGAAAATTCGATATCAGTAAATAATATAAGTTTTTATAATCACTGCAGTCAAAATAAAAAAAGACTCGCAATGTTTTTTTTTATCAACAACAGTCTACACTGTCATTTATCATTAAGCAACAACTACGTATAACTTATGCCAATTTCCCCCATTTTACTTGAGAATGTGTGATTCATTTATCAAAAGCATGTTACACACATTGTAATGACGTCAAACACACAAACAAGCTTATTTTCGTGCGAGGGCATTATTTTCCAAAACTATAGATATATACCAGTCGATATTTTCATATGTTTTCCGTGAAAACTGTCATAGTATAGAAACGAAACATGATGCTGCGACTTTTCAGACAAAACACATAGCTCTTCTTTTATATGAAAAGTAATAATAGTACATTGTATGGTAGACTTGGACAGTTTTATAAACAAATCTATCGTTTTCGTTTATAGATACTGTGGAAATTGAACTTAAAACCGAATATAGACACAGACGCTCTACGGACCGCTTTCCTATCGACATCGCAGCAAAATTTACATATTCAAACGCTGTCTCGAATATAAATCTACATAGAATCGATGACATCACCTCCGATGTACCAGTCGTTCTAAATGACGACGGCAGAATGACATCATACAAGGTTTTTGACCCAACGGTAGGTATTTACAATTCTTACAGGAGTCTTTCTGGTCTTCTCTCTATTCAAAGAACAATATGTTCACTGTACAGCTAGGCAAAAGAGTCGTGTTCTGAGAAAACTGTGCATAATGCTTGTGCGTAAATTGTCATCCCAGATTAGCCTGTGCAGTCCGCAAAGGCTAATCAGGGACGACAATTTCCGCTTTTATGGAATTTTTCGTTTAAATGATGTCTCTTCGTTGCGAAAATCCAGTTTAGGCGGAAAGTGACGTCCCGGATTAGCCTGTGCGGACTGCTAATCTTGGATGACAATTTACGCACATGCATTTTGTCCAGTTTTCTCAGAACACGACACAAAAGTTAAGAACCGAAACACCGCACAGTGAAAAATAGTTCTCATTTTAATTGCACACATATCTATAAAACCATGACATAATCGAATAAAAAAGGAAAGTTTAAATATGAACAGTTATATTTACTTTACGTTTATTTGTTGCTATTTAATTCAAGAGCTACGTCGACACCGACACGTTTAATTAATCCTAGTTAGAACAACATGTCTTGCTATTTGTTTCACGGAAACTTTGAGTGTGCGTGGGGCGGGGGGGGGGAGGGGTNAGGGGTATACATAAAAAATAAAATAAATGCTTAACACCAATCGGAAAGAAATAATTTTTGTCAAACACATTTTTTTACAGTTCAATGCTAGGACAAGAACATTACAAACAAGCTAATTTAGAATAGAAAAATAAGTGAGTTTACTATTTAACATAATTATTTGAACAGATACATGTTTGTCAGTAATATCATTTTCCATAACTGTGTATTTCATTTTTAAGTATATATTCTATTAATTATATACCAAGTTGGCCTTGAAAATATAAGTGAAGTTCACAATTGTAACTTTAATGTGTATTTGTTTTGGACGAAACATATGTTAGAGTTTCCCTTAAACAATATTCGCCTTAAACATCAACATAAAACGTGCCCATGTGTTGAATAAACTCGTCGGCATAGAACTTGTGGTTTGAGGCGCAATTAATTTTTCAACTAATATCGCAAACAAAATCTAAATAAAGGTATAAATTGATCGCATTTGCCGACTTTAAAATCGTCCGACATTACTAAGTCTACACATGAAATAGTTTTGCAATGTAATGATGCAGTAACAATTGTAATGACGTAGGGTGATATCTAAAGATCCCGTTTAACCGCTTCATACATGCTTCGTTAAATTAACCTATATAAACATTATGAACTACATATTGAAACCACAACTTGAGCATTTTAAACATGAATGCCAAATTAAGGGGACGGTTAGGGATTTTGCTTTCAATACTATTCCTGCGTTCTAATTAGCATGATTATAACTTTTTATACTTTTAATTTTTCTGTTTTACTGCCCAGATTGTTGCGTTCACTAATATTCTGCTACTGCTTCTAAGTAACAGCATTTACTACTTCTACTATTAGTACTTCTGTAACTGCAATAAATATTACTACCACTTCTACTACTAAAGCAACCATTTAGTACACATCTTCACATTTTGTGTTCGACATGTTGTGTTGACAGGAAGTTGCCTATTATGAAGACCGCAGCCAGGAGGCCGTTTTTATGGTCTGGGAGACGCCTACAACGGGCGACGGCAGCGGGGAGCTGGCGTTCGAGTTTGTAAGTAGAAAGCATTTACACAGTCAATAAGAAAATATTCATTCAATTGAAACCTTATTTGTTAAATCTATCATTGAATGTTTAAAGTAAATCAATTTGTATCCAATATTTAACTGTTTATTTTAAAAGTACATCAGTTCATTCAAATCAATCAATCAATCAATCAATCAATCAATCAATCAATCAATCAATCAATCAATCAATCAATCAATTAATCATTCAATCAATCTATCAATCAATTCAATCAATCAATCAATCAATTAATTAATCAATCAATCAATCAATCAATTATGATTTGTTATTTCAGTACTTAAATCTTTCAGTCATTCAAACATTCAATTCAATATTCATTGACTTACATAAATAGTCAATTATATTTAATAGTTCAAACCGCATAAATATCCCATCCAGTTTGGCACGTTCGTTTCGGAAAACACCACGCTCCTCGTGGAGCCATCCGACAGCGGAACAGGAAGTCACACCCTGGCGCCCGTGCAAGACGTTCTCCCAACCGAGACGGACTTCATTGTAGACCCGGAGTTCGGTAATCGGTTTATTTAATGTGCTGTTAGCGGTATTTCTCTTTGTCATTTTACGGATCGTTGGATTCCATAAGTGTGTAAACCCACGATTGAAATTATATACAAAATAGCCCCCCCCCCCGCCTCTACTCAAGTTACTGGGTAAAATAGATAAAGGAAAGTGGCCTATAACATGAGCGCAAATCGAAATGCGCTTCACAGCTAGTTTGATACAGATTGCCATCAATCGGTTGATATGTTAAACACGGTTGCTTAGTTACACTTCTTACGAAATTCAAACCTGAGACGAGTATATACGATTTTATAATTTCCAAGACATATGAAACGTTGATGAATAAAAACCAGAAATGTCTTTAAAAAACAAGCGGCTTGATTGCAGTTCAAAAATGATTAGTTACGCGTCTTTCGGAGCCCTCGATTATATGTCCCTAACTAATAACACTTCGGGCAGCACTTCTGTCACGTTACTTTAAAAAGGTGTTTATATAAAGGTTCAATCAGGAATAAGACTTAATAATTCGTTTAGTGCAGTAAATTAATACATTGACTAATAAAATTCGTTTTGTACTTTACATTACAGCATCAGCGCTATTTTTGTTAAAAAAAAAAATGCTTTCTTTTTGGAATGATTTTTCTGCCAGCAAATTTTTTCTTATGGTTCTGGAAATCAGTTTCAACGTGCAATACCATGTGTTCACAGAGATGACGGAATATAACCTCGTTCTGTTGCTTATTATATGTTTGCCTTTTTATTTGAAAAATAGAAAAACATATCCTACATTATTTCTCATTTATACAATAAACCAATTAAAATCTAGTTATATGCAGACGTTACACGCAGATAATACCGTTACATAGTAACCTATCTCCCAATCCGATAATTGAACAATTGAAATTACCTTGACAGTGCCATTTTTGTGGGCTAGATAAAACACAGTTGTTTATGTGCATGAATATATCATTCTTATAAAATCTTTCATGAATATGTTCAGTCCTAGAATATATGTGCATAAAATAACTGTAACTTTATTTTAACTGCTTATTTATTCACCTATATACACTTTAATGTCCAACAGTCATTGTTATACATTATACCGCTATTGTATGCTAAACTGTTATAATTCCCTAAATCTTAACACTTATATCGACAGTCAATGATGGCGCTGCATATTGGTATCGCACAAAATGAGAATAATAGCTCAGAAGCAGTGGTACCAGAAGTTCAGAACATCGACGAAATTAACGTTTTGTTCGATTGCAAATAATGTTTATTTTGTACAATCGAAAACTATTTACATTTAAAATACATGTAAATTTGGGAAATACAGATTCGTTAATACGACACTTAAATTCTACAATACACAGGAGCATATCGGTATGAATGTCATTGAAGTAAACATCATTTGGTTTATGGTAACATTAAATGATACTTAATACATTTTATTTAACATTCCTCGTTCATATTCATGTGTTGGTTTGATATTTCAAAATTAAAGTGTTGACATTAAACGCGTATAAACTCGTTTTAAGAATTACATGTTCGACAGATCAAAAGATACACCAAATTGCATTTGTTTAAGGCGCGATGAAGTAAAGTATATACCAATATCATCTGAATCTTTCTTATTGACATGATTTCAAAACTAAGTATCATTAAAACGCATAATAGATCATCGTGAAGCATTTAAGGTCGAATGATTAACTTGACCTTTAGATTGCGAAACTAATTTTAACGCGTTTTGGGATATGTTTTTATTTCATTTTCTATAATGTTTCGTTTATTTGACCTAGTTTTGCAGCAGTGTTCTTGCTATCTTATTTGTTTTATGTTGGTACCAGTGTCCGGTGCATATACAAAATCCCATACAAATGTTTACCACACACAACTTTATGTATGGTGACTCTATTTGGATCAGAAAGAAAACATCATTTATGATAAAACACCACGATTTATTTTCTTTGAAATAATTTTTGTTTTAAAAAAACAATGGAAGCTTATAACTGATCTAATAGTGTTTTAACGTGATTCCTGAAGCTATAATCTGCAAATACAAACACAATAAACATTAAATATGCTCATACTTAGTTCCTCTCCATCATCAAAGATACATTCTTTTCTGAAATTGTATATGATTATGAGATTTGATGGACGTTTGGTGTAGTAGGATAAAATGTATGGATATCCAGAGATGTTTTGTTTGTTATTTACTTTCTAAGATATTGATAGTTTAAGCGAGAAAACAAAATAATTTAGTATACTCATCGCTTAATTGGAACTAGGTACTATTTTGCTATCCATTAGAATAACAAGACTAAATATTTTACTGTTTTCGAATTACAATTGTATATAAAAGGAACCGAATAAAGACTATCCCACGATTGTAAATTCACAAAAACGGGTATACACCGGAAATAGATTTACACCGGTCACTGAGAAATATCACGTACCATCAAAATAATTATATCGAAAATAACAATAGTATTGTCACACATTTGTCAATATTAGCGTCTCAAAAATATTTGCATTAAAGACCAAAGATTGTTGACGGTCTCCACAGTTTTCAATTATCTTAGATTATTAAAGCTAACTCTATGACTTGGTCACTTTATTAAGTACCAGGGGTTCTTCAGTCGTAAGAGGTTACCAAGGCGATTGAATAAAACGATACAGACGTTAGAAAGTTCAAATAAAAACACACAACTTTATTGTTCGTTTTCCATCATCAAAACTCATATGGCTGGCCCCGATTGACTAGCGATAGCGCCATATATAGGCTCCAGAATGCTGGAACTGGATGCTAGAATGCTGATAACCAATCAAATAACAGTATTCAAACGAAAATGCATGAAGAACCTGAGCGGTACTTCGGTTAAGCTAACACTCAATTTGCGAAAGTTTTAATAATAATCAATATAATATTAAATAAATGCATCGATTAGAATCAACATTTTCCATAGATTCTGATAAGACCTGAATAATCAACACACATCGTGTAATAAAAACTGCCTTTACAGAGTTTAGATGTTAGCATTTAACTCCAGCACTACGCAACTAATGAATTTAATAGTGTATGGAATCGTTTTACATTTGCATAATGATAAGCGTTTTATTAGAAAATTAAAATAAGATCGACATTTAAACACAAGCTTCAAGTATTTAGAATTAAGTTATAAAAATAGCAACAAACAAAATATCCATACGTCAAGGCTTTGTAATACAAATGGCGGTCAGATACAAAATCGTGCAACAGCATAACAAGGCAAACACTAATCTGGTCAATAATGGATTTTAATAGAGTTGGATTGCAATAAAGAATCAAATCATTGGAGGAATGGTAACAGTCATGAATAGTAATTACTGACTAACTTCAATACAAAACGTAGTATTATAATTCGGTCAATTCATAATTCGGACAATTTCAACCGACTTGCCATTACAACACCATTACAAAAGAAACTATCTTCGTGTATGTTTCCTTGTTTGTTAAATTGTGTAGCATGGTACAGATCTCTTTATTAGTTCTTAATAAATTTCATTGAAGATCGAGGATTGATGGAGAAAGCGACGGAGCTTCTATCTGACGAACAGTCGCGGACGAAGAGACAAGTCACCCCCGCATACACAGTTGAGGTTTTCTTCGTCATCGACTACGCCCTGTACTCGTTGTATGTTTATGCATGTATCATTTATCCATAGTTAAAGTCGTCACGGTCAATTTTATATGAGACTCGTCATTGTTAATTAAACATCAACAAAGTCGACGTGGTTATGTATATATTTTCGATATAGAACATTCAACTACTATATTTTTCGACCACCGCAACGACGAATAGCAGTTTGTATTATATTAAAATAATGTCAACGTTGAATTAATTTTTACGACATTATTGTTTACAGTTGGTATAATCAAACAACGGGCGATAGTCAAGCCAGAAAAGCGAGCACACTGAGCAAGATCAAACAGTTCTACGCGTTCGTCCTCAACACGGTAAGTACCAACAGTACCATTTAAATAGAGTTGGTATTCTTGTTGTTTACCGTGTGATAATACAAGCCATGCGGTAATTACATACGACTTTGTATTACAAAAACACGTAGTAGAAAAACAGTATGTTCGATTTATGTGAGTTCCAAAAGAGTCATTGATTCGAAATTGATAGTCTTGAGAGGAATGGTAAAATAATAGCTTTTCGGTGATTGCATATGCCGTGTTGATTGAAATGCATATTGCGGCACGATATGTGTCATTATTTGCCATAAAATTCAATACGCAAATTGCAGAAAGATAATGTCAGGATTTTAAATTTGAACAATCTTTGTTTTTAAGCATGGATAATAAAGTCAATAATTGCGTTCTAATTTACCATCGGTTAAGGGTAAAAACAATTGAAAGTTCCCAAATCGAACAAGCGTAGTTGCTTAATAGTAAATGATTTTGGCATTAAAAGTTTTTTTTTTTGCGATTTGTTCATACTTAATTGGTTAACACTTCAAAATAATGTCCGATCCATTAATACCTCTTATGTTGATATGTGATGCATCTTTGGTTATACTAACTATTCGCTCTAAAGTTATCGTATTGAACATTACAATTATAGTTAAACATTATGGCTCGCCAATATAAACCATATCTTTCTGAACTCTAAACGTTTGAATTGTGCCTTCTATGCATACTCGGTTTTGTTTGTTAACGTGTTTCACGGGATCGATCACAGAAATACAGTTAACCCATTTATGCCTAGTGGACTCTCCCATCCTTCAAAATTGGATCAATTTATTTCCAAAATTAGGGATGTCTAGTATATTTATTTCTATATTTAGAATATTTCTTACATAAAGTCCTTTAAGCAAACAGCGCAGACCCTGATGAGACGCCGCATCATGCGGCGTCTCATCTGGGTCTACGCTGTTTGCCAAGGCATTTTTTTCTAGACGCTAGGCATAAATGGGTTAAATACTATGACCGTAATGGAAGAAAGTGGTACTTATTGTTGTACAACAAAATTGACGTCGTTATATAACGTTTTAATTTTCTGTACTTTTAACTTAAAAAAAAAATCAGTAATATTTGTTTTGTGTTTGTTTCTGCGTAACGTGTAAGGATTGTTCTAGTAAATGATTAATAGACTTACTGTGGTATAAAAAACTCCACATAAATGTGTGGGTAAAAACAAACCTGTTACTTATAAAATCCATAATGTATTAATGCAATTATCGTTGGTGGCTAAAGAGTGTGTCAGTATTGTTTATACCTACTTTGTCCTAAGTTGTGGAGACCTGAAATACACCGTTTTGTACCTCAATAGTTTAAGTGCATTTCTTAGATGAACCTACGATACGAGAGCGTCACGGGTTCCGGTTACACCATCTCCCTTCGGTACGCGGGTATCTACATTGCAGACGTACGTACAATACAACTTACAAACAAGTAATACACGTTAACCCGATGAATCAATACAATTTATATGTATACTTATTGTGTTTACATTTTAGTGACAAATACGAAAAATCCAATTTAAAATAAGTGCGTGAACAAGTTTATGATGTTTCATTTCATGAATATATTTGTCATTAAGAAAACAGTTAACAACACATCAGAATGTTTTTTCAATTTTTACAGATCACCGTTCTAAAAGAAATCATCAAAAACAACCACGCAATTATAATTAATGTACATACTCAATTACCAATAATTACATTTAGTTTATAAGAACGCGTGTAAATATCGAAGTTTCTAATTCTGAAGTATATAAATGATGCGTTTCTAGCAAATTGCTTTAGATCAACATAATTTTTGGAAATTTGGTTTTAAATTCAGATCTCACCTATGCTTTGGTGAATTTAGATTTATAATAACAAGCATTTTCGTTCACACATTTTATGATAATTGCAGACGTATGATCATTAAATACGCCTTTATATCAATGCAATTTAGTGATGTCAAGATTAAATATGTATTTAATACAAACTAAATCTATCTTCTAATAATTTTTGTAAGTAAAATTAATGTAACGATAACATGAACGACGCAACAAGGCGTTTCCCATTACCGGTATTTTTATGGTAGTTTTATGTCGATTCGTTTAAGGTTGAACGTTTTTGGTAATAAAGATTTTGAGCCATTAACATGTATTAAATATAATAAAACCATGAACGCTGTATATCTCAACGAGCAAATTTTCTTGTCGTATGGGCGCATTGTGTACACACCGGTCTTACTGACAATAACGTAGTGACGTCACCATCTATGTATAGAATGGTATGGGCGTTGTATGTTTTGCCTCCCTGATTTCACGGTGCTTATACCACGTGACTTTTGTTGGGACAATATAGCGCGACCCAGTTAACATTTTTAAGGATGTCTTTTTAAATATTTCACCATTTTTAATGGGATAAAGTGGAGAGCCGCTCATTCGTGAGAGTTTTCAATAGGTATCATGATTTTTTTTAAACAAATAAGTATTTTTCAGTAAAGTGCAATCGCGCGTTTGTAATATGAAGTCCCCTCACTGATCCGACATTTTTCTAACCGTTCAAACGCCCGATTGCACTTTACTGAAAACAAGAAATATATTTAAAAAAGATATACGGCGTTGATTGTGGTTGGAGTTGGTGAAAGGTAAAGAGTTTAAAGAATGAAATCAAAGATAGCATATGACTTTTTCTGTGCAGTTCTTAGCTGCATTTCACGCAGTACGGGATATTTACGCGTAGTTTTCGCGGTTTATTTTACATGATTACATACTGCTGATCATATATCTATAGATACAAAAAAAAAAGNAATTTAGATTCACATTGTACACGTATTATATACATGCTGGCTTATTTGACTTCCAGTCATTTAAGCTTTCAGATTTAAATACCTGGCTTATTTCGCATTTTTCGACACATGTTCTTCTTAACTTTTATTTTAATTTATATTGAAATATATGTATACTAATTTTAAACACATTTAAAAAAAAATCATAAATATTTGACAAAATCGTACAGTCCCGCTTTAACGTCACTAGATGTCTGACATGTGTGGCATGTGTGTCCATTTAAAATTGTGCGCTATCGCAACGAGACAGTGTCAGTGAAATCGCTCTGTGTAAGCAGCATGCATATAAATTACACATGCTAGATATTGCAAGCTTGCATATTAGGTGGCGCCTAATATTTCCAGATCTTCTGGAATCACATATATTGAATACTGCTTAACAATAAAAAATATGAAATATGGTAATTAAGTCGGTTGCAGTCACTCGTGTATATTTCGTGCGCTTTGATGTAAGAACTTTGCGATGCGTTACATTCTAATAGAAAAAAACATTTTTATGTTGTTGTTTTTTTCAGCCTGAATTCAGCTCACGACGGCGAAGGAAACCAGTGCACTCCCACTGATAGCTACATCATGGCAGCCTCCTCCTCTGTCACACAAAATGACGATGCAGTAACTCGCCGCCTGTTTCGGTTTTCTAATTGCTCTATCGGCTACTTTACCACCTACATGATAACGTTAAACACGTATGCATACTAACTGTCGTTTCCATTGAGTTGTATTATCTTTAATGTACAGATTTTTCCCAATGATCACATACAATAAGTGTATAATGTTAACGAATAAAACATCGCTGTCGCATTCATCACATATAAAATATATGTATGCGAAACTGCTGATTTTGTGATATAAGCAACGAAACCAAAGCGTATGCATTTTACATATTCAGTAAACAATGTTGAATAATTAAAGTAGTGTTTGGGAAAATGGAACCAAAAAGCTCTGTACAATGGTTTTCAGAATACGTCGTTATTGGTTTTGATTGCATTCAAATTGCTTCAGGGAAAACAACGGAAACTGCTTGACGAACCTGACGTCCAACTACAACACATCTGATCTTGACCCCTATCTCAGTGTTCTTCTTGGTCAAGTGTATCCACCGGACAAACAGTGCGAGATGGCACGCGGTCCCAAATCATCCTTATACCGAGTATAACCAAATGAATGTTTTATTAGTTCCATTGTCGTTATAACTGTGATTATATATGCTGATATTAAGATACTAAATGTACTGTAACGGCTACGTTTTTATTTGCCTTTTTTGTCTTTATTCGTCCAAATAAACAGCATGATAATCCATTTAAATGTTTAGATATATATCGATAAGGAATCCTTCCCGTTTGCTATATATGGTGAGGACACATGTCTGAGACTACAAACTGCATACAGTAGCCTATACCACATAAACTGACATTGAGTTTATGTTATATGTTTCTTTACAGAGTGTCTACAGCTCTAACTTCAGTAGCATTTGTGCGAGGATGGCGTGCTCCTCTCCGGGAACGAACCTAGTCTTATACCTTCTTGCCTTCGATGGCACGACTTGTGGGAGCGGAAAAGTACGGTGATATCTGTTTTTCGTCTACGGTTCTTATCCCATATCACACACAGATTTAACAAAATTTTCAGCAAAGCATACAACATCAGTCTCCTCATCGGGTTTAGTTACTAGTTAATGTTTATGCTTTTAACAAGGATGCCCTTTGCGCTCATTATAAACGAAGTTACATTATACGACTCTGAACACCTGACAGAGTTTACGTGTTCGACACAAATTAAAAAAAAATGAACATGAAGAAACGTCCAAGCAAGCTCGACACGCATTTTAGTGCAAATCACAGTTGCAACAAATTTATTGTACTCTAGAACTGTTCATATTACACCTTAACTGTTGTGAAGCTTAGCTATTTACCAAATTAGCCCAGCGCTTTCCATTGTGGTTTTACTTTATTCATACTCAAAAGACCGAAACTATTTGTTAATTGAACGATAAAAAACGAAACATCGAAATTATATATTTACCTCGTACCTAAGCAAAATATATGATATTTTTATCTTATATAATATTGTAATTTTTTATTTATTTCTCTTTTAGATATGTCAGAAAGGAGAGTGCGTGTCTAAGGAAAACGCGCCAAAGTTTGCAGACGGTACTTGTAGATCTTTTAAATTCCTTTTGAGGTATCCAATAACGATGATAATAGAACAGAACTTGGAGGGATGGTCCCTTTATGCTAACTTATCGTCCAAATAGAAGCATGAAGTATAATCGAATTTAGTTTATTTTATAATCAAGCTACTTATTACTCAGAATTTGGAAACTGCGTGCACACTCTGCTTGACACCTATGCCAAGTACTAGTATATATTGAGTTATAGTGACCGCAAACCCTTTCAATCGATTTGCAATTAAAGCCCCATAAACGATCAAAATCAACGAATCTTTCGTAATTTATTTCATTAAATAACCCATAAAAAGTCAGTGTTCCTCAAAGCAATAGCCAACATTTTATTGCTACATGTGTAGCAATTAAATGTTGGCTGTTGCTATAATGAAGCTGACTTTTTATGAGTTAACTTATTTAATTAAATATAGTTCGAATTATTTGATGATTTTGAGTCTTAATGGGGCATTAAAACGAAATCAAAAGTTTAACGAATGTTCGCCTAAAAAGATAAATATTACCGATTGATGTGGAACAAAACACAAAATACGTGATCGTGAAATAATTAACCCATTTATGCCTAGTGGACTCTCCCATCCTTCAAAATTGGATCAATTTTATTTCCAAAATTAGGGATGTCTAGAATATTTATTTCTATATTTAGAATATTTCTTACAGAAATGCCTTTAAGCAAACAGCGCAGACCCTGATGAGACGCCGCATCATGCGGCGTCTCATCTGGGTCTACGCTTTTTGCCAAGTACTTTTTTTTCTAGACGCTAGGCGTAAATGGGTTAAAGAGACTTGATTCATCATCGTGTCAGTGTTCAACATCTTTTTGTAAGAACTGCCTTTCAGAGATGTGTCCGTTCGGTGATACACCATATTCTCTTCACGGAGGCACTGACACGTGCTCACAAAAGATGGGCTCCAAAGACACGTCCTATAACTGTTATACAGATGACGACAGAAAACAGTGCTGCGCAACCTGCGAGAAGCATCGATTAGAAAATATAAATATAACCGGTATAGTTCTTTATATTTACAAGTCAATAGTTTTGAGTATAGCAGACAGAATAAAAAATGATCGAAAATTAACATGCAAATACAAAAAAAACGGTTGGAACAACATATTAAGGTTGGTTAGGTAAGATAAAAAAACTACGTTTTAATGCCACTTGATAGTAAACATTGCAGACATCAGTATAACTAGTAAACAGACTTAATAATGTTAAAAAAATATCGGGGCTAATACCCTGTGTTAAGACGGAAGATAATTCATTGTTAGATATTCTATACACGTATACATTTATTTTTTTAAAATCTTTTTGAGATCTATAACAGCAGTATCAACCTTTATACTGTATGTCCCATGTTACAAATCAACGAAGGTACAAAAAAAAAATGTAATAATATTGCACAACATTGAAGTAGCCACTAACCGGTAATTGTTTGCAAATGCGCAGTTTCTATTACACAATACACAAAAACAGCGTTCTTCTTCTCTTTGCGAGTTACAAACGCTGCCGCAATTAAAGTAACATTAATACTGAAAAATCAACGGAAATTTCGTAAAGTATTTCGTAAAATAAAGTAAGTTACCCAATACAAAGTCAATGTTCCTTATAGCAAAAGCCACAATTTTAAAACGAGATATTTTATTGTAACATGGATGTTTGTAGATATAAAATGCTTGTTTTTAATTTTTCGTGTCACAATTAATTCCATTTTAATGTCCCGCCCTGATATCTATTCATACGGCATACGAACACTAAAATGGTACCATTTACGCACAAGCATAATTCCCTGTTTTCTCAGAACACGACACAATTTAGTACCGCATTCATTTGCAGGGTGCACCTACGGTGACAAGATAGCGTGCTCCACTCTCGATCTCTTTCAATGCTACAATTTGGAGAAGGATAATTGTTGCCGGTCGTGTCCAGAAAGGGCTCTCACCATTGCAAGTACGTCCGCGGACAAGTGGAAATAAAATGTCCTTAAACGTCTGTACACTAGTTTTCATGTTCTTACCCGATCAGAAGATCATAATTTATAGCTCTTGTTTGTTTAGTTCTTTTTTTATGGCATCTGACTTGTATTATCTGTTATGATAACGTTTACATTCAACTACTGCAAGACAGAATACTCATATAATATAGTGATCAATGGTTTTCTGTTGTTGTAGTTCTTAATGAAATTTATCTCATAAGTTTTAGCTACTACCTCTGTTCATGTCCTGATGACGCAATTGGAAAACGCACAATACAATCAAGCCCTTGGCATGCGTTGTTATTTTAAAAAAGAATACCGAAAATTCTTGTACATTTTACTTTTCCTGCATTTGTGTCAAACTTAAATGATCTATGCTAAAATATCAATTGTAATACTATTATAGATCATATCTTTTCTTAGACCAATCAATTCGTGTATAAGTATCAAAATACTTGCATATCAGTAAGACATGCACCTGGTTTATATGCATCAACTTATCTTACCACTTACGGTATCTTGTTTCAAAATGCAATAAGAAAACACCCTCTAAACAGATGGTATTATCTCCAGATTGTAAGTATGGAGACCAATCGAAAGACTGCAAGGTTGGATCCTGTCCCAACTATGACGAAAATTCCAAAAAGGTTTGCTGCCAGACATGCGCCGAGAAAATCACAACAACGATAAAGACGACAACAGCAGCAACAACGATGACGCCAAAGCCGACCATTGCGCCCGTTATTCGCAAGATGAACGTTATCATGGTATTCGCCGTAAATACAACCGCGATTGACTTAAGCAACAATACCTCCCCGTCCTATACTAAACTGCGCGACGATTTAGGCCAACAGGTTAGTTGTTGATCGTTTGTTGGTAGGTCGTTTTGTATTGACCGTTCCAAGATGGTTACCCCAGCTGTTATTATTTGTTATGTTTTACCCCAGCTGTTATTATGTGTTATGTTTTACCTCACAGCTGTTATTATGTGTTATGTTTTACTTCATTTTGAACTCGTTTTGTATTGAAGAGGCCATTGGCCAATTGCCTTAAATCAAAGTGACAAGCGGGTGTTAATGAGAATTTATCTCTTGATAATATTTCTGGACTTTCATTACTCCTTTATATATATATGTGCGTGTACACGGTGGTTAAATGTTATAAGGTGATTTTGTTCCGTTCATATAGGTTGATATATATACCGGTATATATATATATATTATTACAGTTGCTAAGTGTCTACAAGAAGAAAATGGGTGAAGGCTTGAAGTCAATAACAATCGTAAGCATGAGGTCAGTATGCTCCATATCAATGCAAATATTTACTTCTTACTAATTATGTAATTATTCACATCGTTTTGTCCATTACATTAACAATCGTTCATGAACTTCTTTGTTAAATCTCAGACTGAAACAAACTTGTAGCCATAACTGTTTCTAGATGGCATACTCATTGCAGACAAAAATACAGACCAATACCCAATACCATTAAATGCTTATATATAAATATATTCTACATAATGTTTTATGATCGCATAATTTATACACTAAATATTTAAGCAGACGTTTTTGAAAACAAAACAAATGCGTTTAGCGACAGTTTAACGGCCACATATTAAAATCACTTATATTAAGGAAAAGGGAACCGTACTAGCCGTCGATAAATCCCTTTAATTGCCTGAGATATTTTTGTAGGTGATTCTTTTTTAAGAAGTGTTATTGCAAATTCTAGTGTTATAATCATTGCAACGTTTACTGACTTTTGATTATAATAATTGTAATACAGATCCGGAAGTCTGATCGTCGACTATGTGGTGGATTTATACGACAACCAGGACGCAAAAGCTGCGTTTACCGCGGCTAATATAGGCCTCGTGTCAGGCGATCAAAAAATTGATGTCTTGAACCAGACTGCGTCGGCATTTTCCGTGCAAGTGGGAAATACCAATGGTAATTATCGATTAGAAGACTGTTGGTTGTTATGTATATTGGTAAAGATAATGAAGAATAATTGTGTTTTTTTTTCTGAAATTGTCAATATTATTTATCTTGTTTATCAAACGTTGCGGACAACTGCAGTTTTAGAACAGACAAGGAATGGTCAAAATACGATATATGGCAACAGATATCAAAATACGATATATGGCAACAGATATCAAGCTTAATGTCCAATGCAAACTAACCTGCTCTGAGCAGTAGCGAAAGTTGTCTTATTTTAAATGTAAACTATACCTTCTGTTTTGTGGACCTCTATTTCAGTAACCAAGGAGACATTGAGTGAGAACGTATGTCCTCTATTCGAGGCCAGCGGAGGCTGCGGTCAGGGGTCACACTGTGAGAATAAGGACGGCACACCAGCATGCGTGTAAGTGAATATTCAAAACCAGTTATTATATTATGCTCTTTTAAAAGGAATATTTTTAAATGTTTGGTTCAATAAATATAATGAAACACGTATTTAATTTAAGTCAACTTTAAAGCCCCATTACTACTCATAATCAACGAAAATTTCGTACAATATTGCGTAAAATAAAGTTAAACAATTAAAAATCAGTGTTCCTTGTAACAAAATCCAAAATGTCAACGTCAGATGTTGTCTGGTAACATGGATATTTGGAGATAGTACAAAATGCTTGTTTATATATTGTTATGACACAATAAATTCCATTTTAATTTCCCGCAAATTTATCTATTCATACGACACTTGAACACTAGCATGGTACCATTGTATTGTTCGAGTGTTGTATGAATATATAAGCTCGCAGGAAATTAAAGTGGAATTTATTGTGTCACAAAAAAAATAATAAAAACGAGCATTTTTTATCTACAAAATCTATGTTACCAGGCACCATCCGGCGTTGAAATTTCGGCAATCGCTATAAGGAACACTGAATTATTAATTGTTTAACTTTATTTTACGAAATACTGTACTAAATTTTCGTTGATTTTGATTAGTAATGTAGCTTTAAGGTAGACAGAGAACAAAATACAACAAAAAACACTCAAAAGAATTGGATTGATGGAAAATATTAATTGTCAAATGTTATCAACTCTTAAAACTATCAAAAATATATGCGAACATAATTGCGCCGCATTCTGAGAAAACAGGGCTTGATAAATGTGGGTAAAGTATCTCCCAGATTGGCTTGTACAGTGCGCACAAGCTTATCAGAGACGAGACTTTCCGCTTTTATGGAATGTTTCTTTAAAAGGAAGTGTCTTCTAAACGAAAGTCTAGGCGGAAAGTATTGTCGTTGATTAGGCTATGCAGACTGAACCGGCTAATCTGGTCAGACTCTTACGCATATGCATTACGCCCAGTTTTTTGCAGAGACAGGCACAGGCTCATATGTTGTATTCTTTTTTTTGCAGGCGGGATGAATCGTCAGGTGAGATAAACATGTTTTTGTTGTATCGTCTATCAATCCAGTGGGCTTTCCGATAGATAATTTCCCTTATGTATTTCTCATGCTGCAAACTAATTCTGCCATTATGTTTGAGTTATGTAAATTTTTAACGGTTTATTATAAGTAATTATTCTTAAAAGGCGAATCAATTCGACATCCGCGCAAAGTTTGACTTTTTCCGAGCAAAGTAGTGTCACTTAACGAGCCCCGCAGGACGAGATTAGGTAGCTAATATGTTGCTGAAAGTTTCGTCCGTGATAAGCATGTGCGGACTGCACAAGCCAACCGGGGACGATACTTTACGCCTTTATGATTATTTCTCTTCACGGAGGTCTCTTCTTAACGAACATCCAGTGTACGCGGAAAGTGTCGTCCCTGATTACACTTACTTGGGACGCACATTAAATATGTCCAGAAGAAGGCTTTTTTAATTAGGTCTATACATCCTCTTCCTGTAGGCTTATTGTTGGGCAGCATTAAAGAACATGTGCATGTTCAATCTTTTAATGAAGTCTGGATTTTGGCTCACAAAGTTTAATAACCACATATAGGAATACGATTCATGCTAATGCTTGTTGACAATGAAATGACACAAACTAACCCTGAACAGACATTATACAAAAATAAAAACCGACAAGAACAGAAAGATAATAATGATATACACATGTATAATTATTCAAGGTGGAATTTCGGAAGATGTGAAGATCATCATCATCGTAATAGTGTGCTCTATTGGAGGCTTAGTAATCATTCTTCTCGTCATTGCCTGTGTTGCACGTGTTAATCGTGCACGCAAACCCGGTCAACGCCACAGGAATCACGCAAGGTACAGCGTTTACAATTTGTTCAGCGTGTTATTACACGCAGTTGTATGTAGTGTTATACATAAAGGAGTTATACAACCGCCAGAAACATTAAACAGAGAGAAATTCTTGTAAACACCCGCTAGTCCTTTATTCAAGGCAAGTGTCTGTATACAATACAGGACAATACATACAAAACATCATTAACCCATTTATGCCTAGCGTCTAGAAAAAAGGCCTTGGCAAACAGCGTAGACCCAGATGAGACGCCGCATGATGCGGCGTCTCATCAGGGTCTGCGCTGTTTGCATAATTGAATTTCTGTAAGAAATATTTTAAATATAGAAATAAATATACTAGACATCTCTAATTTTGGAAATAAATTGATCCAATTTAGAACGATGGGAGAGTCTACTAGGCATAAATGGGTTAAACTGTACTGATTAAAGCTGGTGATACCGCATTGGAACGATCAATGCAACGCACGCTGTTTTCATGTTTATCAAGTATTGTATGTGTGCCTTGAATATATATGTATCAAGTATTGTATGTGTGCCTTGAATATATATTGACTCAAGAATTGTATGTGTGCCTTGAATATATATTGTAGCATGTTTATCAAGTATTGTATGTGTGCCTTGAATATATATTGTAGCACGCTGTTTTCATGTTTATCAAGTATTGTATGTGTGCCTTGAATATATATTGTGGCATGTTTATCAATTATTGTATGTGTGCCTTGAATATATATTGTAGCACGCTGTTTTCATGTTTATCAAGTATTGAATGTGTGCCTTGAATATATATTGTAGCATGAAATCTTGCTAAGGAGTGACGTCCAATACATTGCGTTCGTTTTTTATTCACACGTAATCTAATAATGCTATGATGTTTCAAATTTGATATTGCGGAACCTGAAGTTTTAGTTTTATATATTTGATACGATCCTTTCTTTCAGACTCGTATCTAATGGGTTCAATGGGTCACAAAAATACCGTGGATACGACAACCCCGCAATGAAACAGAATCCAAGAATGTCCCGGGGCTCGGATGCACGACCGTACATGATATCCGGTGGGCTATTTTAACCCGTAACCCCGATTAAAGAATGCACTAAGTATTGAATGGATTATAATTATGTGTTTGTCCGTAAAAAAAAGTCCGTTATTTCTCTAAACTGTTCGGAAGCATTGTTTCAATTTATATCATATTTTTCATTTTACTTTAATCGTATAAACTGTGTAATAATAATAAAATACTATCAAGAATACCTTACGGATAATGGAGATAATAGCCGCACATTACCCGTGAATTTATGGTCATACTATATGTGTTGTCATATTAACTGAAGACTTAAGGCGGTTAGTTTAATCAAGAATGGTACTATATTACATTTTAACAACGAAATAAGGCCAACCTGGTCCCTGGTCGTCAAGGTTATAACAGTTATACAATTTGGAACAAACCTTACCAGCATGTTTTATAAGAAACACTTTAGTAAAGATATGACCCCCGCCTTTGGAATTATTACAATTAAATTGTAGGATTATCACATACTGAATGTGTAAATGTAATCTCATTGGGTAAAACGTAGTATAACCAGACCTCTTACAAACTCCCCTTAACTATGTTGATATGTAACATGATCAACTAAATGTAACCGTTCTTACCTTGTCTGCTTATAGCATACGGGTCTCCGGCCGCCGTATCCAACGGCAACGACAGACATTCTAGACGAAAGTAACACTTCAGCAACGTAAGTTGTCGAAAAATAAGCGATATACTTAACATATCAAGGAATACGTAGTACAGACAAATAAGCGATATACTAAACATATCAAGTAATACGTAGTACAGACAAATAAGCGATATACTAAACATATCAAGGAATATGTAGTACAGCTCGCCAACACTGACCTGATTAATCCTAAAAATTATTAAAGTGTAGCATAATAGGTTAACATTAATCACAAAATTTTCAAATAGCAAAGACACTTTTTTATCGTTTCAACTTGGATTGAATAACGAAGAACACGTATATATTTGTACATAATATAATACGAGTCAGTTTTATTTATACAAGTTTTTGAGCATCTAGGATTTAAATCAATGGAAAAATGTAACAGTATAACACTTTAATCAAGGAAGCCGACATGATCGAATGCGTTATCCATTCATAGTCAGTATTAACGTCCAAAAATGTATGATCAAAATATTTATCTATAAATAGCCTGATATAACAGTATATCGGTGATTATACAATCGACCGATTTCATAATAAAACATTCTGATATCCATGAGTAACATACATTTGTTGTGTCTCACAATGTTCTTAAATCCATGAGCAACATATGTTTGCTGTAGCTATAAAAACCATATACAACCATATGTCAAATAATGGTATATAAAGTGGGCTTAGTTTTGTATAGAGCAGTTCAGCTGATTTCAGAGAGCGATAGACATCGGATTCATTTACTTGTGAATCACGGACCAGGCCCGTAAGGGTCAGGCCGCCAGCCCTATGTTTAATTATCGGAATAGATTATTGTGTTAACTTAGATTTACCGAATGTATCTGGTTAATTAGAATAGTTTATGGACTCGGAAAGCATAGCGTTTAATAGCAGAATAAATTTCAATTAACAGATCTTATAGTTGTGTATGCGTTGTTATGCCACCAAATTACGCATCAAAAAAATAAATTCATTCTGTATCCAATATTCATACTGAGTTTTGATCGCCAATGAGTTTTCTCGAGTTAAATGCTACCTTAAGTCAGATATTTTTTTCCATTTTACTAGATTCACTATGTAAGTAAAAGAAAGAGAATGTTAGCCTCAAACCAGATAATGAATTATAAGTGAAGAAGCCGATATAAGGTGCAAGTTTGTGTATTCACGGCACATGGCAAGACAATTTCAACATTTTAACTAAAAAATTTTTCCCCGTAAAATGGTATCGTATTATATAGTATTTACTTGAAACCCTTTGCTCTATTGGATTGCACTTTCAGCAAGACGAACATGTGTTCACCATTTGCTCGATGAGTGACGTGCCAACTATCCATTGTGTTACAACCATCAGAGGGCGAATCGTGAAATGTGCTAACTTTCGATCGTGTTACAACCATAAGAAGGCAAATCGTGAAATGACAATAAGTGTACATCGTTCAGTCGTAATGCACTGTTATTATTAATTACTCGCATTGGTGTGAAACAAACAAAACAAAAATCAGGCGTGACTGTAAAAACTAACCCCATAGCGTGAAAATGGTGAAAATATTCACATTAATATCATCAGCATAAGAATATTGTTATTTTAATAAACTATTATGTTATGTAATTTGGTTTTGAAAGGAAGACAAGTTGGGTAGCACGAATGTATTCCTTACTAGAATAAAAAAGACACTATTCTGTTGTTTAAAAAACACACATGTTAACCAATGTATCTTTGAACGACTTCATTCTATGCATAATGCGAAGAATTCGTTATTTTTATGCCCCTTCTTTGAAGAAGAGTGGGTATATTGTTTTTGGCCTGTCTGTCTGTTTGTCATTGTATGTGTGTGTCTGTCTGTCTGCCCCAAAACTTTAACCTTGGTCATAACTTTTGCAATATTGAAGATAGCAACTTGATATTTGGCATGCATGTGCATCTCATGGAGCTGCACATTTTGAGTGGTGAAAGGTCAAGGTCATCCTCAAGGTCAAAGGTCAAATATATGGGTGGCATTGTGTTTCTCAAACACATCACTTGTTATATTTGTTGTTGTTTATTATAATTTTGAAAATATTGCTCCACCATGTATGTTGCCTTTTTGTTACAATATTAGATTTGTATCTGTGTACTTAATAAAACTATATAGAGGATATTCACATAATATATATGTTCATTGATTCATGTTAATAGGAAATACATATTTTCACTTGTGGCGCGCCACTCGTGGAGATATTACTTTCACGGATCACTCGTGAGTTAAAATCGATAATCTATTGAAAACCAACACATTTTCTTTTTATTTAATACGTTTCCAACGTTTATTTACATTTTGAAAGAGTCAAACTAGAGAAGTACGCTTGAATAATGAAGTCGTGAAGTCAAAAACGATGTATTTTGACGGTAAATAGTGGTTTTTGTTTTCATGGTATGTTTTTACTCTTTGAAACAGTTAATTCGTGTTTTCAAATGACTGATATTTCCATACAAACAACGGAAAAATTCAATAAAATAAACTATATATCGCGTCTCGGTGTCAAATAAGACTTTTGTTCAATTGTTAATTTTGCTCAAATACATTCTACCTAAATATACAAAGACATATATATGTAATGACGTCGTCTCACGGTTTCTGTTGGATTGAAATAGTATTATTTGGTTTAAAGCGATATATCAAGCTCGTAAATGATGTTTGTACTTTGAATCTCTGAAAGTCCCATCAACACTCAAAATCAACGAATATTTCGTAAAATATTTCATAAAATAAAGTTAACCCATACAAAATCAGTGTTCTTTATTGCAATAGCCAAAGTTTCAATGCTATATGTGGTCTGGTAACATAGATTTAACAAGATGCAAAATGCTCTTTTTATTTGTTTGTGGTATTAATTTAATATACAGCTTTGAAAATTGACTATTTACATTTAGCATTCGATGCTTTTTCAAAGCTGTATATTAAATTAATACCCTTCCTCACTCACTCACTCACTCGTTGGGGGGTGAGGAGATGAGAGACGACGAAGGTGAGGTCTTGGAGTTCACTTCTTGTGTCACCCATGAGATAAATCTCATCAACGAATCTCAAGTGGGAAATCGGTCTGCCACAGATGGAGATGGTGATGTGGTGGTCTTGAATTGTCTCCTGCATTACATGTGTTTCTTCTAAAGGAAAAAGTTTAATAGGACAGGGGAGAGAAGACATCCCTGAAAGACGCCAAATTATGTCCTGAATAATTCACCCATCTGTCCATTGAGAAGTACTGTGCTGCTTGCGTTTCCGCAGTGTTCTTGGATGACTTGCACCAGCCCTTCGTCAATTTTGAATCCTCTCCGAACCTGTCATATGCCATCATGCAGCACGCGGCCGAACGTTGTCTTAACGTTGACATAGTTGTTGATTAGATCACGTTGGTGTTGCAAGTGTTTATCCATGATGATGACTCTGCAGTTGACGATAACTTCCACTGTGCTCCGTCCATCTCTGAATCCAGCCTGCTATTCCACCATCAGTACCTCGGCCTTACTTTTCAGTTTGTTGAGGATGATACGAAGCATGACTTTGCTGTGGTGGCCTATAAGGCTAATGGTTCGGTAATTCTCGCACAGCTTGAGGTTGCCCTTTTTTGGTAGGAGAACGATCAGAGACTGTATCCATTACTTGGGCAACTTTTCTCCTCCAAGATCTTCAGGAAAAGTGCCGTCATTGCTGCAGTCGTTGCCTCTCCTCTTGGCTCAATCAGCTCGGAAGGGACGTTTTCCAATCCCGGAGATTGTCCTGCATTCAGACTGCGCAGTGCCTCCTCCACCTCTGCCTAAAGCATGGACGACTTTCGTTGTTGGTTGTCAGCTTCTTATCATATTACCTCCCTTGAATTACACTTCCTTTTGTTTCTTTATGAAATAAGAAAATGTGAATTTCTTAATTTTTACGCTAAACGCACTGAGCGTGCCAATTGTCTTTCAATTTTATTTAGAAAACAATTTGATGTTAAGTGCCGGTATCCTGGTTTGAACTCCGTTCTCCCGCGTGCTCGTCTAAAACGCTAATAAATGCGCTATTTTATTTCCGATGTCAAAAAGCTCCTTGAACATTACCCAATTATCGCGAGCCTTACCGTCTCGCGTGCGAAATGCATACCAAACTATTTTATACTCAACAATCATTGTGAATTTCCAATGTGTATAATACATAATAGTGTACACGTAATGCATGAATTTACCTTAAATCTTGTACCATTTTGGATTCGGAATAACTTATACAAGTAATGAAGTATACGTCAATATTTTTTTCGATGCTTTAACGTCCACAGAAATATCATTTTATATGAATTACTTCTCAACACGTATTTTTAATTGAACCTTGTACTGTTGCTATCGGGACAGATTGATTGGATAAAAGTTGTAATGATAGTTAGTGGATAACACACTAATACACGTTCATCAATTTGGAGCTAGACATTACTGGCCTACACCGATTTTACTGATTAATGCGTGCTTAAGTTTGGCGGTGTAAATACACTGGTTAGTGAACGGGATAAGTTATCGGTTCTCTCGTATATCCAACTCAGCTTAACATGCGAACAAAAATGCTAGCAGATTAAACTTTCTAAAACTTCTAAATCAACAGTTTCGCAGTTGTGTTTAAAAGTAAAAAAACACGCTAATCCGTAACCATATGCCAATTTTGGTAAAAGAAAAATAAGATATCGAATGATGCTATAGAATTTTTATAGTCAACCTGGTGATTAATTTACGCAAAATTGAAAATAATATATTCATTAATGCATACACATATAAGCAAAACTATACTCACCCAAATCCGTCGGATAAGCATAGAATTAACAAACACTATTCTTAGTCCTATACACTAAATAATACGTCCAAATACAAGTACGAGTGTTATTTCACTATCCAGACTGAGCGGCGAAGCCAATCCTGGTAACGTAGAATGAAGAATCATGATGTTGACGTACGTACGTACAAATTAATATGTGCACAGTGATAGCGTGATTTTCCCGGACACGGTTTCTCCGTGAGAAGACAGATCACGGAACGTTCAGCAAACGCGTGTTGTCACGAAACCCTCCAAGTTCGGTCGACTGTGATCACGGGAATTACTTCCGAAAATGTATTTACTATGTCGGACAGAAAATGCGTAGTTGGCCAACTTCAGTAGAAAACGATGCTCGATCTTAAACCGCTGCTTTCTTGGTTACCACGACGATTTGTTTGGCGCCAATGTTGCCGTATTGTTATGCATGCCGTATGTAGGTTCTATCGTGGCAATAAAAACTCGTATTGGCTGAAACCATATATTAATAATCAATATATTATAAATATACAAAGATGTCCAAAGGAAAGCATCGAATGACACGTAATTAAATACAGCAATAACAATTATAAAACAATAATAAACGTATCTCATGATCAGATGGTGATCATTTAAAAAAAAACAACATACAAACAAACAATTAAAACAACGAAACATAATGCAGGCACTATCACACAATTACACGAAAACATTTTTATATAATTTGAACGGAAAGCATCGAATGACAGATTTCTATCATTCGATGCACGTGATTGATATTGAACACTCACCAAATACCGTGCATGGGAAAAGGGAGGCGTGATTTAAGTGTTAGTCAAGTATGAAACGTATTGATTAGAATCACTGAACTTACTTAACCTTAATAAGTACCATTACGACTAAATTGAATAAGCTGCTAATCAATGTTTACAATAAGAAGTTTAAAATAACTACAGTTATAATTCGATAGATTTTAAAAAGTTGTTATTTATATTTTAAATTCATTATATATTTAGAAAATGACTTAATAATAAAACATCATTACATGGTATCGTTTTATATTTATTTAATAAATTCAGAATCGTAATAAAAACGATCTGTAACACATTACTCAAACGCTGTATAGAGAAATTATACTGGTTGTGCTATACGCAAATATGCATCCATACCAATTTTAACAAACACTCGTTAAATCTACAAACTGAAGAATATTAAAGTTATGACTGAATTAACCCACTGCGTATANACTACTACTACCACTACCACTACCACTACCACTACTACTACTACTACTACTACTACTACTACTACTACTTCTACTACTACTACTACTACTACACCTATAAACTTTGAAATACAATGCCTGCCCGTCTCTGTTTTCTTTAATTAAACAAAAGTGTTGTGTGTCCTAGAGTGTAACGACGGGATTGCTAAGTCGATGACGATTTATAGTTTCGGAAATGAATTATGTAAACTAGAAACGAAAATGGTAAAAAAAATCCTAAAATTCTTCTGTTTTGAATTATGTATTGTCTATATACTTCACTTAAGTTCACTGTCATACTATTTTTATTTCAGAATAAGTTAAAAAGTTCGCAGAGGGATAAAACTCGACAGTTTATGGCATTTACTCAGGCAACAGAACGAACGAGCATTCAGTGTCTTGGCTGTCACGATTGGAAATTAGATGTCGCAGTTGATAATTACTTTCAAAATCCAGATAAATATAACGAAAGTGTCCGTCCGACCATAGATAGAAAACGCATCGAAGCACTTTGGCTGAGATACAAAGGTACCTAAAGCTATGTCAGTGTACACATGTGCGTGAATCATGAGAAAAGCACAAAGTGCTATTGTGATCATCTTGTGTCCGTCGTTGTCCGTGTGTCGTTTGCAAAGTCGACTTTAAGCTTGTCACCACTCAAGAGGCAACATATTTTCATCCGATCTTGATGAAAATTGGTCAGAATCTCAACACTATCTAGGCTTAGTTTGAATTCAGGTCACATGCATCCCAAAAGTAGGTCACCAGGTCAAATCTTAGATAAACCTTGTTACCGCTCTTAAAGCCATATGTGTGAATCAATCTTGATGAAACTTGGTCAGAATTTTTATTTGGACCATATCTACCGTATAGACTGAGTTTTAATCTGGGTCACATGCGTTCAAAAACAAGGTCACCAGGTCAAATCTTGTAACCACGCGAAAGTCCACACCAGGGCTGTCTCTGTCCATCAGGGGAAGGGGCCAGGGGCCCTCATCATGGGCTCATGAGGGGGAATTTTCGCGGTGTTTCCCTTTTATAGGGATTTTTTTTACTTACTCTCTTATTACTACATTTGTATTGATTGAACTATATTCATTGCTTTTTTTCATAATTAAGTAGATTTTTTTTAATAGATGTACTTGAAATAAAATTGAGATATATAATCATGAGACACTTCTTTCCTTAATTTTTTTTTTTTAGGGGGAATTTTTTTCCAAAAAAGGGGAAAAACGTACACTTTTCTGATGGGGGACGGGGCCGAATATTCGGCCCCAAAAAACGGAGATCGACGGCCCTGATCATTATATGAGCCGTGTTCTGGGACAACACTTAATGCTTTTGTGTTATTTTTCATTTTAAGGAAGACTCTTCTTAGGGAAAATCCAATTAAGGCGGAAAATGTCTACCCTGATTAGCCTGTGCTGACTGCACAGGCTAATCTGGGACGACATTTTATGCACATACATTCAGCGGAGTATTCCAAGAATGCAGCTCAAACATACAAAGAAAGCATTGGAACAAGACAATGAACAATATCATAGATATGTATCAGAAGCTTACTGCAATTTGCTGTTGAAGTCTGGATATCTGAATCTGCAAGGAGCGAATCCTCTTGTCCTTTTCAACAAGGGCCTCAATAGACCCTTTCTGAGGGTCACTACTACCATCAGAACTACTATTGCCATTCATAGTCAATGTTGCCTCAGATGGTTTCTTATTCACATCACTTCTCTTCTCCTTCTTCTCGCTGTCCTTATCCTTAATATCCAGAGATTCTTTCAATGATGATAATTCCTCATTCAGTAACGCGTTTGATTTTGACAACTCCTTAATAGTCATTTCTAACTGTTCCTTCTCTATGGCAAGCACTTCATTGTCTTGTTGAAGTTTGTCTCTCTCTTCGGCCACAGCTGGGTTATGATGCTCCACACTGACGCTGGCGGTCTGAATCTCAAGAAACTCTTGTTCTAGCTTCTCTTTGTCACCTAGAAGTTCAGAGTATTCCTGCTCTAGCTGAGTGTTATCCTGATGCAATCCTTCCTGAGACGACTTCAAATTCTCATACTCATCCGTCAGAGAATCAAACTCTTGCTGAATCTGATCACGTTCATACTCTGCCCTTTGTACTGNGGCCTTTTTTCTAGACGCTAGGCATAAATGGGTTAAGAATAACTTGTAATATTTCTTACACGTACATTGATAATGTTTATTAAAAATATTCTTAAATCTTAAATTACTTATTAATTTTCCAAAATTATACGGAGTATTTGGACGTCCCTCGTATTTTAAATAAGGCATAAATGTTCAATAGATTTACTAAAATATTTGCATCAATGTTTCTGCAGAACATCATAAAAAAATAATGTTTTCGTTTGTAACAAGTTGCAGTGTCACATTCAGACCGCTTCACATTCATTCTTCAAAATAAATAACTTAAATCACTAAACTTTGCGGCATTCACCATTTGATACACAAATCTCTCGTACATTTGGGGAATATAACGAATGTCATACGTGCGAAAATAAAATGACACACGTGCGACTTATACAATCATTTGAGAAAAATACATTTTGTAACAGACTATCAAATTCATTGAACAAATAAAGTTGACATTATCACTGATAGTATTAATATGAAAATAACACCATTCAGTTACAACCACATGTTCACACACACTTAGTTTGGGTCACGAGATTGTTTGCACAACGCTTTAATAAGTAAGTAATACATAATCATTATTTAGTGGCAGTACTAATGCTCCGTGTTCCTAGTATCTTAGCCCGTCTTTATTCCGGTTGCTCTGTGTTAGTATCATTGAGTTGGATCTTCTTAACGCGGAGCGCTCCGACACCCAGTCCGGGTGAATGATAAAGTGACCGACACAGGCTGGGGTAGTCGACTGAAAATGCATGGAAACACGACTGAATAATGATCAAATAAAAAGCACATTAAGCATATTTCATGTGTAGTTCTTTTTTGTAACATAAACATAAAATTAACGAAACTTGTATAGACCTGTACAAAAACTTCCGAATCTTCTGAATCTGTAGCTGTGGTGCACGGGCTAATCAGGGACGACACTTTACGCTTATACTGGATTTTCGTTTAGAAAAGACATCCTTTATACGAAAAATACTATAACGTCGGAACGTGTCGCCCCTCATAGCCTGTAGTGTGTTTTGTTTTATGAACAAATAACGGCTCTTCGTTGACAAGTTGTCACACTGGCTATTACTCGACATTAAAGCTATTTCATGTCCTGTATTTTTCTTAAATATAAAATACATATATAACGCAGAACATCACGTTCTGGTAAATTAAAATTTGATTACACAATGGCTCACCTGAAACATGCTGCTCTGGTGCACATAATCGCCTCCGGTGGCAACCGTGCGGCGGTCCCTGCGCATGTGCAGTGGGTACTTGTTGAAACTGTAGTTGTAGTTATAAGGTGAGGGCTCTTTACTGAAATGAATGATAATTTAAAAATTATATTCATTTCGTTTTTATTTTATTGTTTTAAAGTTGTTAGTTGCAAACACATGCGTTTGCATATTTATGATGCACAGATAAACCTTACAAGCCAACTAGTTGCAGTACTTTCTCAGTGTCAGCCTTTTAGGACTAAGTCACAAACGGAAGTTCAACATATCACAGTAAACCGTTCTTTCTTTTTTTTTAAGACAAAAAAGGTCTTTTGAAATATACATGCAGCACTCGCTGGAAATTAAACGCCAGCGGAAGTACAGCCGAGTAACGTACCCGTTGAGTTGATTCGCCAGCTGGCTCATCACCTGACCCTCTCTACTTCCGGCGCCTCCCGCCTGGTGGTACGGGAAGAACGACTGTGGGTCAATGCTGCGCGGATCCGGGTTGTTGCCATATACGGCGTAAGTGTCGCGCGGAGGCATGTCGTTCACAGAGATTGACGTCATCGGCTTGTAGGACGGCTCGTAGAAGGACTGGCTTCGGCGTAAGGC
>VMBQ01001223.1:7168-21404 GCA_007657795.1 Dreissena rostriformis
TTGCAACATCAAAGTTTATAGCTGTATAGATACCAAATAAGGAGAAGTACCATGCACAAGAACCATAACCCTACACTTTCTTAAATAAGAGTTATTGCCATTTGTTGTTTTTGAATGATGTAATTTTTCAGGGCTATATCTCAGATACTATACAAGATTTAAACATTAAACTTCATGGATGTATATTTATCAATAAGGACAAGCGCCATTCATCAGAGTTTGAACCCTACACTTTCTTAAATAAGAGTTATTGCCATTTGTTGTTTTTGAATGATGTAATTTTTCAGGGCTATATCTCAGATACTATACAAGATTTAAACATTAAACTTCATGGATGTATATTTATCAATAAGGACAAGCGCCATTCATCAGAGTTTGAACCCTACACTTTCTTAAATAAGAGTTATTGCCATTTGTTGTTTTTGAATGATGTAATTTTTCAGGGCTATATCTCAGATACTATACAAGATTTAAACATTAAACTTCATGGATGTATATTTATCAATAAGGACAAGCGCCATTCATCAGAGTTTGAACCCTACACTTTCTTAAATAAGAGTTATTGCCCCTCGTTTCTTTAAGTTCTGCACCCATCCATAAACAAAATTTATTTTGCGGGGGTTATCAATTCAAGGAATTTGCTTATTTATATAAGATTTCAGAATTCAGGAATGATTTAAAATTCCAGATCATTTTAATGTATTTTAGGAAGAAGTTATAGAGGATGTTAAAAGGCCCATTTCGTATCTTGGATGTATAGTTATAACAAATAGTAATACTTAGCCAAAAAGTGCTTATAAATGATATGATCTGCATTATACATAGCCTCCATTTGCTTTTGTTTACAAATTGTGAAGGGTAGTCATATTTAGTGGCTTACTTGTCTTTGGCAGAAGATGAATATTAGTATTGATACAATGTCATGTTTTCAACTACTTTTGTAGTTGAAAGTTTGTAAATTGTAAATTGCCTTTTTCTTTTTTGATTCAGCTATTCAATCAATTGGCATGTTATCATGATGCAAAGATGGACACAATTCAGAGCAAATGTGTTATCCTGAAGAACCTTCCAGCAAACCTGGGTGAGGATGATGTCAGGAAGTGCCTTGAAAGAAATGACTTTGGTGACTTCTACGACCTTGAGCGATACGCCGTCAATGATACTGACGTTCGATGGATTGTTTGCTTCAAAACAGCTGAAGGTTGATTATTCATGTATATCTACTGTAATATTAAGTTATAGTTATACAGATTTGTATTGTTTTAAATTCGGGTGAATTTACAAAAGAATGTGTTTTATGTTGTAATCTTGAAAAATATACAGTTGTTTTCCACAATTTTGAAAATGGGGCAGGTCCCTATTGACTTGGAAAAAAAATAAATAAAAAATGCTAAAATTTGGGAATTCAGATGTGTTTGTTTATATTTTGCTTAAAATTATTTTCAATTGAGGATACAAATGTGCTTGTTTGTTTTATACATTAAATATTTGTTAACTTTCAACCCATAGAGCTGGATACGGAGGTATGAAATTTTATCCAGTAATATGTGAAAAATATATTCTGTTTGCGATTGGTAATGGGTCCAAATTTTTTTCCATTAAATTTGCCCCCCCATCCTAAAACAAACAACAACAAAAAGTGAACTTTTCAGATAATATACACATGTACCAGGATTATACTCTTAAGCTAATTCAACTGTTGGTCAACCACTTAATAATGGAAAACCAATTATTCCCAGGATAACCAATTATTCCCATAACATTTCTTTTATTTTCTACTGTACAATTGTAAAAAAATAAATTAATTAATATTTATTCTGTATTTAACAGAAGCAAAGGAGTGTTTGCACAGAAAACAGTGGACATATTTGCAAGGTGATGAGAGCTTGAGCATCACACCAGACCTTTGTTCAGAGTGCCTGATTCCAGAGAGATGGTTTACACAGGTATTTCAATGGCCTTTCTCTAGTATCTATAACAGCGCTGATAGTTTCATAGCAACTCTTCTTTATCCAATGGTTTAAATACTTACAAAGATTTGCTATTTAACAAACAAACTCACTTTAATGTAACGGGAGTATACTGGAATCACCATGGACATCTGTCCATCAGTATGTCTGTCTGTCTTCACAAAATTGACAGGCGTTCTCTTACTTTTTTCTATAAACAACATTCAAACTTGCTGGCAATGTTTCTTATTATATTAAGTTTTGCATGTGCGCTGTTTGTACGTCCTGCGTTAAAAATTACAAAATTAAGCCCCAATGTTCAATATAGATTATCTGTAACATTACTTTGGTTCTTATATACTTTATTAGCAAAAATAAACACCTCTGAAATTAGAACTTCCACTGTGTTACATTTGGTATATTCGCCCTCTACAGAGTTTCATCAAATGTGGCATGTTCTGAGAAAACTGGACAAAATGCTTGTGCGTAAATTGTCATCCCAGATTAGCCTGTGATTAGTACCAAATACGTTACTTTATGAAAATTAGAAATTCATTCATTAGTGTCCATTCACAATTAAATTATCTACAGCTATATGTTCCTGCTTAAATGTGATTAGGCTAATCTGAGATGACACTTTACGCACATGCATTTTGTCCAGTTTTCTCAGAACACAACACAAATCATGATTCTGGGTTCATAACTTGCCACACATAGAGGTCAAATTATGTATAACGACTTGTATAGCAAAAAAACTTAAACATTCTTTTCATGTGATGGCAAAATAACTTTTTAAAATATTTTTCTTTGAAACTTCAGAGGCCCAAAACTTCAAAATTTGGTTTGTTAAATTGTATTGTGATTATCTACATAATTTGTAAACAAAAATCCCCAGTGGTTAATACTGACCACTGTCTGAACAGACATCAGCTTGTGTGTTTGTCCATTTGGGTGTCCATGTGTTTGCCGTTTTTCTTTATTATGCAAAATAAAAACTCTTTAAGATATCAACTCCAAACATCATGCATAAATAGTTCAATATAAGATGGATTGCAAGTCACAAAACATCGAAATGTAGCTAAATTATTATGCCCCCCCTTCGAAGAAGAGGGGGTATATTGTTTTGCTGGTTGAAGGTCGGTCTGTCAGTTGGTCGGTCGGTCTGTGTGTCTGTCGGTAGATCAGTAACTTTTGAACAAATTGACCAATTGGCTTGATACTTCACATGTGCATTGGCCTTGGCCAGTAGATGACCCCTATTGTAATTGGGGTCACTAAGTCAAAGGTCACTGTCACAATAAGTGTGAACATCGTTTCCGATCAATAACTCGTCAACGGATTGACCGTTTGTCTTGATACTTCACATTTGCATTGGCCTTGGCCAGTAGATGACCCCTATTGAAATTGGGGTCACTAGGTCAAAGGTCAAGGTCACTCACAATAAGTGTGAAAATCGTTTCGGATCAATAACTCGTCAACCAATTGACCAATTGGCTTGATACTTCACATGTGCATTGGCCTTGGACAGTAGATGACCCCTATTGAAATAAGGGTGACTAGGTCAAAGGTCAAGGTCACTGTCACAAAAAGTGTAAAAATTGTTTCTGATCAATAACTCGTCAACCAATGGACGGATTGACTTGATACTTCACATGTGCATTGACCTTGGATAGAAGATGACCCTTTTATAAATTGGGGTCACTAGGTCAAAGGTGAAGGTCAATGTCACAATAAGTGTGAATATCAAGGCCCTGTTTTGGGAGCATATGTCTCCGACCGCGGAACTCTTGTTTACATTTTTATTCCATTATTAGTTTTTCTTCACAGAGCGTAAAAAATTGTGATTCAGTGATCATCCAATTCCTTTGCACGGGTAAATCAAGCTGTATTATTGACAGACTTATTCGCATTTTCCAATTATTATTCTTTCAAGCGTATTGATATCAATTTTATACATGATTTAAAAATCATGTCTGTAAGTCGAATCGAATTGCTCAAAACTTTGCATTATTTTCTTTTTCTTTATTTAACCTTAGTTTTTTTTTCAATTAGGGATTATGGGAACGAATATTTGGATTCTCAAAAATCGACTGAATAGTTGA
This sequence comes from Dreissena rostriformis, assembly GCA_007657795.1. Taxonomy (NCBI): domain Eukaryota; kingdom Metazoa; phylum Mollusca; class Bivalvia; order Myida; family Dreissenidae; genus Dreissena; species Dreissena rostriformis. The sequence continues at coordinate 11,220 of VMBQ01001223.1, forward strand.
TTCCTAAATTCTGATTTGAATAATCTATTTGGTTTAGAAAATAATTACAGTAGACTCTGCCAATACCGGACTCTCCGAATACAGGAAATCTCCCGATTCCGTTTTGGTCGTGTCAGTCCCGTATGTTCCACTTCTATGTCTTTGTTACAAAATGTTGAATAAACCAGACTCTCTCAAAACCCGAAACCGGACGGATATCTCATTGAATTACGTCATTTTTAACGTAAAATACATTGAGTACACCTGACGGTCCAAATTCTCAAGATGACCGAGGCGTGAAAATTAAGATACCTAGTCAGCACGGTGCGGGCGGTGTCACACATTCCGCTTGCGCAATTATCGATAATCGGATTAGACATACCATAAAGGTGTCAAGTCGTTACCACGCTATTGAAGTCCGATTTAATAATGTAAAACAAACTGTGACTGTCTATTATAGACGTGCGGTAACATAAACATTACATGAGTACAGTTATCACATGGTACATGCAAATGTATATGGTTTGTTGTATTCTTATATGATTTTGTACACAATGCATACAATGTATATTTCGGCAATATGCCTACTCTTGGTAAACCGGAACTCTCTGAAAACTGGACAATCAGGCCGGTCCCCAGACCGTCCGGTATGGGCAGAGTCTACTGTATAATCTGCTTTAAAACAGAAGTTTGTACAACTACAAAGTCACATAAAAGTTTATTTGCATATACTGTCGTGAATCAGTCAATGTTTTAATAATAATTGTCATCATTTAACTAGATGATTGCTTTGATAATTATCATACATCACTCATGATCAGGGTATCAGTGTGTTTTTTTTGCTAGAACATTGTCGGTCAGTTTGCCTTACAACGCCCTTTACTGATTCTTCTGACATCACCCATAAGCCACTAGTCAACGGCGAGAAGCAATCATACCCACACGGTTTATTGTAAACACTTTTCTAATACCGCGTCCAACTTGTGAAATCTCTTTTTATGCCCCCTGTAGGGTGGCATATAGCAGTTGAACTGTCAGTCCGTCCGTCTGTCCGTCCGTCTGTGTGTCGGTCCAAAAACTTTAACGTTGGTCATAACTTTTGCAATATTGAAGATAGCAACTTGATATTTGGTGTGCATGTGTATCTCATAAAGCTGCACATTTTGAGTGGTAAAAGTTCAAGGTCAGGGTCATCTTTCAAGGTCAAAGGTAAAAAAACTAAATCAAGGGAATTACTTCCCTTTAAAAAGGGAGATAATTTCTAAACCTGCCAAAAGATATATTGAAATTTTATATATGAAACCATACAACTGAAGCATAATGAAAATGACATTTTATGGTCAAGCCAAGCACACAATGATACTTTTGTAAATTACTACATAATGTTACACGTTATTTAATTATCATCAATATATATATACATGTATATGCATTTTAAGGAAGTGTGACATTTATATTATTTGTTTAAAATACATGTATAAACCTCTTTATCATTACTAATTAAGACCCGCTACATTTAAGAACGGTGACTGTTATTTGTTAAAAGTGTTCCATATTTCTTCTGTTTTCATTTATGATGTTGCTTTTTATACGTGCAGACGTGAAAAGACTGTTTAACTTAATTAATTGAAAGTGGTTACTACGTGCAGACGTGAAAAGACTGTTTAACTTAATTAATTGAAAGTGGTTACTACGTGCAGACGTTGAAAAGACTGGTTTTGATATTGATTTGTTTTTCTAGTTCATTATTAATGTAAATAATTATTTCTCAGTCACCTTGTTTTGTATCATTTAAATTCTTTTAGCGGGTACCTGGGGCTGTCTACAGCCCAGGATATGTCTGAATAAAATTTTATGAAAAAGAAAAAAATTGATACTTTAGGGCATACAAGTATCTTAGGTACTTTAAGGTTACCTTTGAATCTGTATACCTGTATAGTTATATGCTACTAAAAATGGAGATTTGTTAAAGAACAATTATTTTAAAGGGAAGTAATTCATATAATTATAAATCTCATATTATATATTTCCTTACGAAGAATTTAAGTTCTTTTCACAGTTACTGTACAGATTTTGTATTTTGTTTATTTATAACTTAAATGATTGATTTGTCAAAGTTTTTTTTTTATTATGTAACTATCATTTCATTCCTGTACTGATTTGTGAATGGAAGGTTTCAATACTTAACTGTGGACTTATGTCCATATATACTTGATGAACTGTGGCTATGATCTCTTTGATTAAACCACAGGCCTTGGTAGTCAGCGATGTCTGCCTTGGTCATTTCTGACTGTCCCCCCCCCCTCTGTCCGAAAACTTTAACATTGGCCATAACTTTTGCAATATAGAAGATAGCAACTTGATGTTTGACATGCATGTGTATCTCATGGAGCTGAACATTTTGAGTGCTGAAAGGTCAAGGTCATCCTTCAAGGTCAAAGGTCAAAAAAAAATCCAAGGGAAGTAATAAGCTTTAAAGGAAGATAATTTTCTATACCTGCCAAATGATAAATAGCAATTGTATTTCAAAGCGGCGCAGTAGGGGGCATTGTGTTTCTGACGAACACATCACTTGTCCTTTCTATTTTAATATGTACCTTTTATTAGAAGCCGAATAACATGTCGTCCCTAGGTAGGGGGTATACAGCTCAATATTGGGAAAATAACGTTATTGTTAACCAATTTATGCCTAGTGTCTATGTCTTCGCTGTTTGCTTCAAGGAAATTCTGTAAGAAATATTCTAAATATAGAAATAAATATACTAGACATCCCTAATTTTGGAAATAAATTGATCCAATTTAAAAGGATGGGAGAGTCTACTAGGCAAAAATGGGTTAAAATGTTACGTTTTTTTTGCTGAAGGGAAACTATTAAATGCACACCATTCGCGCTATAGATACTTAATTTTGTTGTTATATACCACACATTTTATTCGACACGCAAGAAATACAAGTTGAATTCAATTCTATATAAGAACTTCTGATCCTTTTCGTTAACATTGATGTTCTGCGTTCCATATTTCACTATAATGCATGTCTAAGTAAAACTCAATATTCAGCTAATTACATAGCACTAAGACTATAGGACTACTATATTATGGAAAGTTGTAGTGAAAAGTGAATTTAGGGTTCATAAATAGAAAATTCCAAAATATTCAAATAAGGAAGAACTTATAGTCGAATATGCTTTCGTGATTCGTATCCATCATTGTTTCTATTTATAACGCATGAAAATAACATCTTACTTTTGTCCATCCTGATACAAATACTGTATGTGGAATCGGGTACGGGTGTTTATTAGCCATGCAAATAATTGATATCCATTTTTTATGATTTTAATTATCGGTACCCACGTTGTTTCTTTGAAACTTGAATTGACTATAATTGGTTTGTCTTTTCTAGGCAGACATATCTGGCGAAGGTGATACTTCATTCGGAGCTGATAGTTGGGAAGATGTCTCTCAAGAAAGCTTCAAATCTGAAGATTTGTTTGGTTCAATTCGCAGGCATTTGTCAGTAGATATCAACGAACAGTCTGATGAAAATGATTTAGCTTCTGATGACAAGATCAATTTTGATGGAGATGATGATTATAAACCCAACATGCAATCGTCAACATCGGTGTTGTTGCAGCCTTTCTCAACACAGCCAATGCCTTCAATGCCTCCTGATCAACATCACAAGGTCAATGATACAGCAATGGGTTCGCCACAAGTTTCAATGGCCGCCACCCCGCTTTCGCCACCTCTGCAAGGCTCAGGCATTGGTATTCTCGACTCTGCTAACACAGAGGATAACGCAGGCAAGACACTGAACCCTGATTCAATGTACTTGACCACATCACATGTTGCAGAGAGGGTTGCCAAACCACAATCCGAAATGCCCACACAAAGCGTTCCTAAGAGCAAGGACATGCAGTCGTCAACATCAGAGCTTTTGTCGCCTCCTTATCGATACCCAATGATGCACATGTTTCCTTTACATTATCCCAATGTGCAAGCTACAGGACTGGGTTGGCCACCAGTTTCAATGGCTACATCTCCACAATCGCCTTCAGCTTGCCCAATGTTTGTGCCGCCTTATTTTCCAAGTCATCCAGGTTTTCATCCAGGTTATACAGGATTTTATATGCCGTATCCATTTCCGAACTGGCCTCGGAATGTGCCTCCTGGACAAATTCCATTTCCTGGGCCTGTTTCTCGACCAGAGTTTTATAACTTGAACACTGATTCAATGAATTCACAATACCAAACTTCTGAAGGCTCTACGCATGTAAAAACACCAATGAATGATCGAACAAACATAAGTTTATGTCCTGAGTTGCCACCTGCACAGAACAAAAGTACAGCAGAGGTTTACCTTAAGCCATATGAAGAACGCAACATTAAGTTACAAGAAGATGATCCAGACGGTATGTTTTTAGTTATTACTATTATTGTATTTTATTTCTTCTTTTTTTCCGCCCATTTCTCGATTGAAGTTGCAAAAAAGCTTTTCGTCCGTCTTAACGTCTGTCCTTCAATCTATTCTCAAAATGTTCATGTAATCTCCATATCAGCATGCCAATTGACATATTTCAATTAAAATTAGCTCGAGCTTATGTCGATAAACCAAACGTGTGGTAGCGCTTACCACATGAAGTGGGCTGCGTTTTCTTGGTTCAACTCGTAGAAATTAGGAGTTTAAGTACTTACTAAAATGGTGATACTACAAATATATATATACACTATATGAAAAGCGTGGACGAAATTAACACAGATTATAAACACGGTAATATAGTAATTGGGTAGGCAGATAATTCCCTCTGCAGGCTAACACACTTCCATAGCTAAAATCTTGTATATACCAGTGTAAACGGTTATTTCACATTTCACATTCACACCTTATCTCAAAGTTCCTTTAATAGTCGCCTGTCAATTAAAATGTCATCATTTATTTTACCATTACCAGTATATATTTTATACGTTCGTTTAAAAAACGGGACGTATTATGAGAACGCTTTCGACAGACTTTCGTTGGTTGAATTTCGGTTTGGTTGGGTGGTCTTTCGGCGTCCAGGAGGCTGAAGTTTGCTTATACTTTCAAAACGTTTAAATCGGATCATCATGAAACTTTGTGATACTGTTTAAGGGAATATTATTTTATCACATTTCGAAAACCCGCCAGATAGACGCACGATCAATACCATTAAAAGGAAAACGGTTTCAGCTCAATAACTTAAGTGTGGGTGACGGTTTTGCATTCCGATTTCGTGCGTAGGTTGTTCATGTGAATACATAGCTTGAGACATAAGGGGCAGTTTGGTAAAGTTTATTGTCACTTTGCTTTTAATAACAAAGCCAAACAGGTGGTTTCCGGTCAATAACATTAGTCAACATAGACCAATCTTGATGAAACGTTCACTATTGCAAGCTTGCATGGATACCTTACTTGGGATTGTATTTGGGGTTATTAGGTATAAGGTCAACATCACTCTTACTTTAACAAAGGGTTTCGACTCAATAACATCAGTTCGATTGGAGGTTTTGAACTAAAGGTGTGTGTGTTTATAGCTTACATGCATATCTTGGATGGAAGTGTATTTGTAGCAATTTTTGATTATGGCACTTAAATTACAAATAGAAAGCCGGCTTCTGCTAAATAAGTTTTGTTTGGAAGGAGGTTTTACACATACATTTTGTGTGTAAGTACCTGACCTTCAGACCCAGCTTGAGACTGCACTTGGGAGCAGTCCAATTACGGTCAATTTCACTTTGTAAAAATAGGACAACTTTTTCCTCTCGATAACTTTAGTTTGAATATAAGTATTGCATTGGCATTTTATGTGTAGGTAGCGTACCTGCAGACCTAGCTAAAAAATGCATTTTTATGCCCCCTTTTTAAAAAAAGGGGGTATATTTTGTGGCCTGTCTGTCTGTCATTCTGTCTGTCTGTCTGTCCAAAACTTTAAGAAATCTTAAAGTTTTGTCATAACTTTTGCAATATTGAAGATAGCAACTTCATATTTGGCATGCATGTGTATCTCATGGAGCTGCACATTTTGAGTGGTGAAAGGTCAAGGTCAATGTCATCCTTCAAGGTCAAAGTTCCAAAAAAAAAATCAAAGCGACGCATAAGGGGGCATTGTGTTTCTGACAAAAACATCTCTTGTTTTTAAATTTATTAATATATTAATAAGTAAAACACCAGAAACCTTGTTTCTGTTTCCTCTTTTCTTTTTTTGTGCAATCATTTTACGACTTATTATGCTCCTCTTCGAAAAAGAGGGGGTAAATTGTTTTGCTGGTTGAAGTTCGGTCGGTCGGTCTGTGTGTCTGTCGGTAGACCAGTTCGTTTCTGATCAATAACTTTTGAACGGATTGACTGATTGGCTTGATACTTCACATGTGCATTTGCTTTGGACAGTAGATGACCCCTATTGAAATTGGGGTGACCAGGTCAAAGGTAAGGTCACTGTCACAATAAATGTGAAAATCGTTTCCGATCAATAACTCTTCAACGAATTGACCGATTGGCTTAATGCTTAAAATGTGCATTGACCTTGGACAGTAGATGACCCCTATTAAAATTGGGGTCACTAGGTCGAAGGTCAAGGTCACTGTCACAATAAGTGTGAAAATCGTTTCTGATCAATAACTCTTCAACGAATTGACCGATTTGCTTGATACTTTACATGTGCATTGGCCTTGGACAGTAGATGACCCTTATTGAAATTGGGGTCACTAGGTCAAAGGTCAGGGTCACTGTCACAATTAGTGTGAAAATCGTTTCCGAGCTATAACTCGTCATCCAATTGACCGAATGACTTGAAACTTCACATGTGCATTGGCCTTGGACAGTAGATGGCGCCCATATAAATTGGGGTCACTCGGTCAAAGGTCAAGGTCACTGTCACAATAAGTGTGTAAATCGTTTCCGATCAATAACTGTCAACTAATTGACTAATTGATTTGATATTTCACATGGGCATTGGTCTTGGCCAGAAGATGACCCCTATTGAAATTGGAATCACTAGGTCAAAGGTCAATGTCAATGTGACAATAAGTGTGAAAATCAAGGCCCTGTTTTGGGGTAATATGTCTCCGACCGCGGAGCTCTTGTTAATTGATCATTCACAAATCAAGTTAATCCAGACCTTTAAACGGCCGTTTTTTTGTGTGTGGTAAGTGGTACAAAGTTTCGTAATAGTTTTGCATACAAAATGTTGCAAAAAGATCCAATATTGAAAATGTTTACCCATTTTCCTGTTATACAAATTCCTGGGGGTTTACCGTTTAGATGATGTTCAGAATTCACGATTGCACTTAAACTGTGTTGAACGAAACTTTTCTCAAGCGTTATGGTCATTGAGAAGATGTGCCCGAGTCAGTCACGTCGGCTCATTTTCGAGTCCACTTTATGTCTCTTCTACCATTTGAAGACATGAGCCAGTAACATGATTTAAAATCGCACTTTAATGTCAAATATTCAAGCTTCCATTTCGTGCCTGCTCTATATCTCCCTTTTGATGAGTTTAAGGAAACTCAGTGGTAAAATTTAGGTCATCGTGGCGATGTGTAGAAAGAATGAATCACTAACATCGGCTCAATGTTAATATCACGGTTATACATTTATTCAGTCTCCATTATGTGTAAGCTGTATATATCCTTTTGAAGGATTTGTATGCAACCTGGCTCGTATACGAGACCATTCGATGTTCAGTAGGCACAAGTTAAGGTCAGGATCTCACTTGAAGGTTAAACATTCTAGCCTCCATATCTTGTCCGTAAAGAAACACGACGGAGAATGTAACTGTCCTTCTTACTTACATGCTTACTTTATTTTATTTATATTTAAACCAGTCCGTTTGTTTGATAAAATAATTACAATTTACATTCACCATAGTTCAACGATATCTTCTTCGTTTTGGCAATTTTAGCTCCACTGTTAACCGAATAGTCGGAGCTCTGCTTCTCTCCCAAATTTCGTCGTTTGTCGTCCGATTAATGCTCTGATAAAGGTGAACGTGCAAAAGCCCCATATCACTGTTGCTACAACAGGTTTTCACATGAAACTTCACACAAAGTGTTTAGGGTCAGTGTGTTAGGTCAAAGTATTGTTACTCTGACCTGAATTCAGCAGAAGTATTCCCCTGTTTGTAAGTATACAGTTGGTAAAAATTGAACATGCATACGCGTTATCGGGTTCATTGTGTGAGGTCAGTGACCGAGTTCCGTTTCTCTATACTCCTATTTAGCAGAATTTAGCAAAAATGTCCCTTTTTATAATTACACAAATATGAAAACTACTCCATATCTCTTTATTTACAACAGATGTTAAAATAAGTTCTAGCAAAGGTGTTACAGGTATTTATGAACTTTCACTGATTAATACATGTATCTGTGACCAGCCCTTTATCAGGATTATGTCATCTTTTCTGTTTATACATGCTTTTGGTCTAAAAAAAGTCTCGTTTAGGTTTTCGTGCAAGTTGAAATGCATGTTGAACTTTGCATGCAACACGTACTTATCTCTGTAACTACAAAAGCCATTAATTGAAACTTCACACATGTATGCATTTGGGATCATCCAGCGATGTCATGCACCAAGGTCCACAACTCTTATCTACACTTAAGATGAACAATAGCCATTTCGTACTTTACAAATTCAGGTTAAATTGTTTGTGCAACAACTAGATAGCTTTATGTCTACAACCGATATTTAAAACTGTACATATGTTTTCATGGTCTTTATAAACAGTCACGTTCCAACACAGAAAACTTTGACTAGCCTTTTTGTATGATTATGCCCTCTTTCGTACTTTTTAAAATTCACTTTAACCCTTTGCATGCGGGGAAATTTGTCGTCTGCTGAAATGTCGTCTGCTGAATTACTAAAATTAGCATTTTCTTCGATTTTTTTTTCAAAGAATACTATCAGAATAGCAAACAGTTTGGATCCTGATGAGACGCCACGTTCTGTGGCATCTCATCTGGATCCAAACTGTTTGCAAATGCCTTCAAAATTCGGTTCCAGCACTGAAAGGGTTAAAGTTTGCATGGGACAATCATATATCTCTGTTACAACTAAAGATACGCAATCGCAACTTCATACATGTCTGCAGAATCCTCATTTGAGATCAAGATATTGTGCTGTAAATGATTTAAAACTCAACCAAATACGATTCAACTAAATTAATTAATAAATGGTTGACAATCAACTTTCTTTGAAAAGTATCATTTCTTGTAATCAATTATGAATGTTTATTTGAAAGTGTACATGTACTTTATAACTACTACATATATTCAACATCGAATCTGTCGTTGTGGTAAGTATATCACTTGACTGTCAGAAAATGTTAAGTATGCTATTAAAGCACAATCATAGTCAAGTGCGATTTCTTGAAACAGCTTGAGTTAAAAGACTTCAGTTTTGTGCGTCAGATTTCATCCACCATTGTAATTGTTTTAATATCGGTCGGTTAGTTGAGATGGACGTACATTTTAATCGTGTGTTTGTAGAGCACATATATGATAGCGTGGACTCCATGACCATGCTGGACAGCGAAACGTATTTAACCAACAAACCAAACGTTCCACAAAGAGAAACTCAGCTACGCATCTTTGTTGATGACGAGAATGTAGAAGCCGTAAGCTGCCCAAAGGTGACTGTCACAGGATTTCAACCGGACATGGTGAACGAAGAAATGGAATTGTTTTTTGAGAGTAAATCGAAGTCGGGTGGTGGAGATATTGTTGCATTCGAATTAAGCAAGAACAAAAAAGCTGTTACTATTGAATATAGAAACTGCAGTGGTAAGTTAGATATAATAAGTTTCACAAAATGTAACTGATTTAAAGTTTTAAAGCATGTCAAGTATCGCAATGAATCCTTAACGACTAGATAAGGTCAAGTGTGTATGCAAATGGAAACTTTTAACGAATTAAAGATTCTCGCCTTCTTTAAACAAACTGTTGATGACCTAATGTATTTGATGATATTCTAGCTTTAAATAATTTCTTAATAGATTGTTACTTTCTCATTTTAAAGGTTACAAAATAACATCTTTGACATGATATTAAAATTAAGCCGAAAATTATCAAGACTTATTTAAATTATAAGTGTCCTCGTTTCTTAAGTGATGTAATCTCAGAATATTGTGCTGCATTTTTGACATATATGAATTCGTTACGTGAAAGTCTGTTGCATTTTTATGCTCCCCACATA
>VMBQ01001223.1:23047-82296 GCA_007657795.1 Dreissena rostriformis
AAAAAAAACATATTACGAAGATCGACTCGCTTTAATTGGCTATGTTTTATGGCTACGGATGGCTATTCTAATAGTTTGTACTTGCATTGGCATTGCTTACAAGAACTCTGCCATAATACTCGTTGCTGCGTATGCACCCTTTTAATCCATTCTGCTCCACATTGTCTTTAAAATAAGTTTGTCAAGATCAAACCGATGATATTTGTTATTATCCATCTAATCGTCTTGTTTGTTTAGTTGTTTGAGCAGCTGAAGATCAAGCTACAAAGCGTAAAGGTTCGACGGCCAGAGGCTTTGGCTATTGTCCTTGACAGAAAATCGTCTGGAATCGTCATTGTTGGGGAATCCAAAGAAGTAGATGAGCTTTCAAAGGACATTGCAAAACTTATAAGAGAACTGGAGAATGGGTTGGCGAAAAATAACGAAACGGCAACAAAAATCTTAAAGTTTAAGAACTACGAATACATCCTGTTACAGGCATGTAACATAAGCAGCCGAGTTCAGACGGAATTCGTTCAGATTACGACGGACGGAGAGACCAAACAAATAACGCTCTCGGTTAGTTGGTTCTTTAACTAAAAACAATTATATGTTTCGCATGTTGCATGCTTGTCAATACATATTCTGTTCTGACAAATGGCTTGATTCATGTAGTCAATAACATAAAACTTCGCTTTTATGTTTCGACATAATTATTTGTCTCCGACCTATTGACCTATCAATTAATATAATGTTTGTTTCAGGGGCGGTTCCAAGATGTAGCAAATGCAGTGAGTATTGTGCAAGATACATTGACCAACTTTGTACGAACCGAGGTCACAGGTACTTATCATATTGTCCCTTGTTACTTTTTCACTTTGCTTGTATTAACGAATGCCTTAAATTCAATCATTACGATTTAAATGATGTTTTAAGCATCTTAACGTATATGGCTGACCATTAGTTTAAACCTTAACCTCTAACTGTATAACATTGAGGGCTAGAGCGCTCGTGACCTTCCGATGTGTTAATATTTTTTTATACAACGGGTTTAATATATTGTTGTTTATTTTTAGGTTACACACAGTTGTCAGTCGATTTGATGTTCAAAAATCAAACAAGACATATCATTAAGAAAGCCTTGTTTAAGAAAAAGTTGATTGGTGTTTGGGATTTTGAGAAACGCACGACGCTTTACATGTATAGTAGCAATGAACATGATTCGCAGAAAAGCGTGCAAGTGCTACGTGAAACACTTTCCGAGTGGCATAGACGATTATCTGAAGATGATCAAGCTGTTGTATGCAGCTCCCAAGGCACCGATTTTCTTCATCAGTTAGAGACAAAACACGAAGGGCTTGTAAAGTTTGCGCTGAAGGGACAAGAGCTTCGTGTTGCATCCGTAGCTGAAGTCATGGGATCGATACAAAAAGAACTTGAATCATTTATAACTGCTAACTCAGAAGCGTGTGAAATAATTGAAATTGAAGCCGGTAAATTTCAGTTTATTTTCACGAATACCAAAAATGAACTCATACGTATCGAAGAACAGTATAAGCGACTGAATGTCATTTGTACAACAATTGACGAACCAATAAAGAAGGGATTTATGTTTCAAGGTCCACAATCAGCTGTGAAGGCTACGATAACGAAGATTCAAACTCTTATTGATAATGTTGTGCTTAAGGATGTTGTGGTTACCACTCCGGGGTTTGATGAGTTCATCAAACGGAAGTCTGGAAAACAAGCCATGAAAGAAATACAAGATAAAAGACAGTGTGTATTAAGGTATGGACTTAAGAATGCGGACGGCGAAAAACCAGATCTTGGGGAAGTTTTAACAACCGGTGATACATATTCCATTGGATCTTGTAAATTGACGGTGATCATGCGAGATATTACGCAGATAAAGGCAGACGCGATTATTAACCCATGTACCGGTGATCTGTCAAACACATTAGGTCTCGGAGCATTGTTAATAAAAAAAGGTTCGTAGAAGCAATACTCGTACTTTTCATTGTAATCAATATATACAAATAAGCGAAACGGTTTAATACCGATGAATATCAAGTCAAATACTACTCCTTAGTGTAAACTTAACCAAAATGCATTTCTTTTCAATCCGTTTCATCGATCGATAGTTATAGTCCTAGACGTTTTGACGGTCTTCTTGCCACAGCTTATTAAAAACAAATTTAAGTCAAAAACATTAAACACTCGAAACACAATATTTTAATTGTTAAAACGTGCTACATGTATTGTTCATACAAGCTTCTTATTTCAAAATCACATAGGTTAGTGTACTCTTTTGTTAATAGTTTCCGAATAAATATTATTACTTACAGGTGGGCTAAGAATTCAGCAGGAACTCGACGCACAGACAGATCAAAAGAAGATTATGATTGGCGATGTTTATGTGACACAGGCCGGTACTGGGACTCTTCCATACAAAGCTTTTGTACACGTTGTTGTCCCTACCTGGTCAAATGAAAGTTCAACGGTAAAGCGCTTACTCGGAAGTGCCATATTCAATGCCATCGAACGTGCTGACAAAATGGGGTTCAAGCATGTAGTTACACCACCAATTGGGACAGGTATTCCGGGCTTTCCTCCTGAATTAGTAGCTGAAACGATGATTGACATCTTCCGTAAATATTTCCAAAGTGGACAGAATAGTGCCATCCAGAATATCGTGATCTGTGATGTTAAAGAAGAAACTATTGAGGCGTTCTCCAAGGCTTTAAAATTAGGCGATGAAGCCCATTTGCGGGGACGAACACAAGGTTGTTTGTATTTTTATTTACGTGCACATACTAGTTGTGTTAATGTATTTTTTTGCATTTTGATACAAATGTTAATAAATAACAGTTGCTGGTGTGATTTCATTTTAATAATGAATCTATTTAAATAAGTTCCAGAATCATATCCGAGGTCAGGTTCATTTGAATCAAAGGTTTCTGTTACGATAGGAACACTTCCGAATACAAAGGTAATATACAACGAAAACTTGGTATGATTGTTTTATTCGGTTAATTGAATTATCGAACTTCGGTTTTGTACTGTATTGATTAGCAAATACATGTACTTATTATTAATACCAAGTAATACTGGGCAAAAACAATATTCTTTTCAGGCCGATGTACTTGTCAACTCCACTAACCGGGATCTTGATCTACGAGTTGGCACTATTTCCAAACAGCTAGTTGCCGCGGCGGGTGACGAGCTAATTCAAGAAGTCAAAGCACGTTACCCAGATGGCATTGCGTATGGAAAAGTTGCGATCACTTCAGCGGGACAAATTCAATTAAGTAAACGCATTTTCCATGGCTTGTTGCCGACGTGGGATTCCGGTAGAGGTCAATCAGAAACGGTGGGAAAATGATATAAGTTTTTTTAGTTTTTTTTATTCGGTTGAAATTCTGATTGCAGTTCTTTATTTATTGTACAAAGCAACATATATTCGTCATTGTTAACACGGGAATGATGTTTTGAAATATATATGAGATGAATAAATAGAGATGTGCCATGAAGAACGTCACTTATAGCAAACGTCAGAGATACATATATGTCAACCTAAAATTGGATGACAACAATTTGATTGCAAATTTAAGTAAGTAAATTCAACAAATCAGGACAATATTGAACCTGTTATAATCAAGACGTATTTTTTTCAGATGCTGTTCCAATTTGTTACAAAGTGTCTCCAGAAGGCGGCGGACAAGAAGTTTCGTTCTATCGCCTTTCCGGCGCTTGGAACAGGTGCGCTTGGTTACCCTAGCGACAAAGTTGCAGACATCATGTTTGGCGCCGTGGAACGGTTTTTCAAGGACACCCCGAATAATAGTGTTGAGTCGATTTATTTCGTAATATGGTCAGGAGACGCTGAAGCTTTATCAGTACGTTTATAATTATTGTGTAAACTTGCTTGCGTTGATGATTTTAAGTTTTGAGAATTCCGAACACTTATTATTACGGATTTGGTAGTATTAATTGTCGGAAACATGCGTGCTGGTATTTACATACTTATGTTCATTTCCGTAATATCTAAACGATTTGCGCATAATGTCCATGCGTGTTTGTTAAATATCAAGGTTACATTATAAAGTTAATGGGAAGGTTAAATGATCGAGGAAAATATTTTTGAAACTAGTTAAGGAAATTAGCTGACAAAAATCATTACCGTCATAATAATGGCAAAAAACAACTTTAAAGGTCAAAGTCACACTATGAGATTAAAGCCAACGTATGTATGTGTGCATGGTCCATGTGCTATACCTTAAGTTTTCCGATATTATTGTGAACAGCATTCTGCGAATTTCCCACAATATACGCACAGTTGTCCATGTTAAGAATATTGCTTGCGGGTGCTATGGCAGTATAATGGCAAATGGTCTGTTTAAAGATCAATAGTTCGAACGCTATTTTGTAGTTTTTGTTTTGGCTAACACTAAATTGATTCTTAACATCGTACATGTATTTGTAGCAATGCTTATTACATTTTATGGGCAATACGCAAAGCTCGATCTGCGTTTGAAGGTCCAATGTTATTTTTCAAAGTCAAAGTAGTTCCTACTGCATACTAGTATAATTAATGTATTCGTCTTTTTTATATTAAATGAATTCGCGTTTTCCACTCAAACATATATGTGGGTATGTAATGTTATTTTTGCTGTACAAGCGACACTTCTGCAAGCCGATTTACCTGTGTTAAATCAGTTTGCGTAACATAAAAGGCTTTCACTAATTGTGTTTCGAATTACAACTTTGAAGAATAAAGTGCTTTAGTATTGGCTAGCTTATACATATTTGTTACATACAGGCCTTTCAAGAAGTTGAAAAAGACAAGAAGACTAATATTGAAAGAAGAGAAAGAAGACCTAGCCAGTACATACCAAATGTTGCGGAGGAGTATGCTGTTGCGGAAGGTACACTTATCACTGTGTTTCATTAAAGGGTCGATGGCATCGAAAATGTATATTTCGGGTGATTTCTTTAAACAAATTAAGATTATATGGTGATGTTGACATATAATTATTGTTAAAACTGAGTACCGGTATATCCTACTGTTTTTGGAATAGTGGTTGCATTATAAGCTATAAGATTAAATCAAACTAAAATATGTTTATCACTTATGTTCACGGTTTGATATGTTATTGTGGCCCTTATCCTTCGTTCGATCCCGGCTTGAATATAACTTAACAACGTGTGTATGTATATTTATCATTTAAAAGTGAAATAGCAGACCAAATGTTCCACGACATGTGTCTTTTATCTTTTCTCTCGTTGCGTTTGGCTTAATGTCTTCTTGTTATAGTGTGTGATAGTGTTAGCAACACTATAGGTTGCAGATAATTCATTCGAAAGAAAGTAAAATTATCAGTAACAGTGTGTTATCTATGCATATTTTCTTTATTTTTTACGTTGTACAGAGAAAGGTGAATTCACCACAACTATTGGACATGTCAGTTTAAAAATTGTCCAGGAAGACCTTGTTAAGCAGACCACAGGCGGAATCGTTAACAGCACTTTGGATGAACTTGACCTGTCAAAAGGACTCGTTTCAAAAGCAATCCTTGATGCAGCCGGGCCAACCATACAGCGTGAATGTTTGATGGATGGTATACTCGTATTACTAATATATATTGATATTTTAATACTTATTTAAGTGCAGCCTCCGTTTTTACGTTGTCCTTATATACCCCATTTAATGTACCCTTGTCAAAGTAAACATCGATAGTGTATGTGGAATGGTCAGTAATCACCTACCTTTCTTTGACTAAAATTCTTTAAGTTCAGAATAAAGACTATAATTGTTGTTTTTATGTTCAAAGAACGCTATACATTTTTTGTGTTCATTCACTCTCATTACATTACTTAATTTTGAAAGAATTGTTTACGTTGTAAAGAATGGACAACATTCATTTTAAAAACGCGTTAGCTAAATATCTTACAATCATGACCTGGTTATTTTTTTGAAAGAATTGTGTTTCTGAATAAACACCCAAAGTTTTCACGTGTTACCATTATTTATTGTAGCAAATAAACAGCGCATTCAAACAGAAGGAATTGTGGTGACAGGCCCAGGGAAACTGATGTGTCAGAAAATTATTCATCTTAAGGCTAGAGGTTCTGCTAGCGGGTGGAGTGAGGCACTCTCGAAATGTCTTCAGGAAGTCGAAAAACTCGGACTGAACTCTGTTGCTTTTCCTGCACTCGGAACTGGTTTGTTGATTTTGTAAAAATTGTAAATAAAACACATGTAATTTATTTTTAATGTATATGAATATTATGCAAAGACAAAGACAATATTGAGAAACACACGAAGGGAAAATCTAGNATTGCAATTGTTCCCTATTTCGTCTATTTAATTTTCATGAAAGCCATTTTTTTTTCTGTGTGTAATGATAATTGTGGTTTTTGACATGTTTTGTTCATTTGTATTGAATGTTCTTTTCAAGGGTAAAGTGTATTTCCTCCCTTAAAATTGTTTAAAAACAATACTCCTGATTAAAATCGCTGATTATTGAATACTTAACTGTGCAATTATAATTTTGTCTCACTCCTTTTTCAGAGGGTGACCCTGACCATCAGTTCTACATTGGCAAGACGGAAGGAATTCTCATGGTTGCCAGGCCCCTGGACTGGGAGAAGAAGAACGCATACAACCTGACACTGCAGGTCACAGATGGAGTGAACACCGACAACTGTATGGTAAGGATTCTGACTTAATTTACTTACAACTACTTAAGATTTTTGACATAATTTACTGTATGGTAAGAATTCAGACTTAATTTACTTACAGAAAGATTTCTGACTTAATTTACTGTACGGTATAAGAATTCAGACTTAATTTACTGAACTGTAAGAATTCAGACTTATTTTACTGCAAGAATATCGCTTAATAACCTGTGCAGTAAGAATTAAGACTTGATTAACTGTACGGTAACAGGGTAATCTGTGTTTAATTAAGTGTATGGTAAGAAATCCGACTTAATTAACTGTTTAACACTTTCTCAATAATATACAATATGTTCACACGTATAGTCCTCATATGTGCTACTATTTTTTAAGTGATATTTGGGAAATAATTTTTGATTTAGTGTTTTCATAACACTGTTATGAGTCATTGCTGGGATTTGGTGATGTGTTGTGTATATGTTACACCAACAGTTGTGAGATATAATTTATTATGCACATCAGACCATATTTTATTGCATGTATTTTCTGTTCTGATCTACATTGAAAAAAAGTATTAATCAGAACAAGAATCCAGGTTAATGCTTTTTAGGTTGAAAATTGAATCCACTTATGTTTGTTCAAACATTATCTTAAAGAGCATTAACACGATTTGGATTACATTTGAATGTCCTAATAAAATTGTCATATATCAAAAGTTTAAGATAAAAATGAAGATATTTTACATAATTCAGAACATGCTGAGCTTCTGTAATGTATTTTTCTTGTTTCGCATGTGTGCATCATTTAACAAGGCTACAATCCACTTTAACTTTTGACAAACAAAGTGGAAGTTTGCTCTAAGTTTCCCTATAACTGATTCTTCTACAAAAACAGACAGAAAATCAATGATTAAAACAAGATGATTGTGTAGGAACATAAATAACTATTAAATTGTAATTTTCGTCTTCATTGCATGGGCCCCATGATACAAAGATTTTATATGGCTTTTATTTTGTAAGAAACCAGCAAGTGTCTCTGAATATATCCCTTCGTGGATGTATAGATGGGCTGTGATGAATGAATTTATTAAAATGGCTTGCTTCATCAAAAGGGCTTGATATATATTTGGATTCAAGAAATCATTCATCAGATGCACTTTTTAGAAATTTCTCACATTATCATTTGAGCTGAATCCGTGTTTTTGTCAGCTTGTTAAGTTTCTATGTTATTAATATAGCGCAAACACAAATAAAGAAAGAACATTTAACAACAAAACAACAGTTCCATAACATGCAGAAAAAGAAGGATTTTTTTTATAATCCTTATTATTAATAAATTAACGTTTTAATTAATACCAATAGCAAAACCCAAAATGTAACCTTCAAATTCTAGGAGTTTAATGGCACTTTAGAATGATATGGTGTCGTTTAATGTTTTCCTTGGAAGCAGTTGACTTTGTGCATAAAAACAGCAAATTGTGGTTGACATCTATTTCTGTTCTGTCACAGCTGATTTTGTCAGATTTATGAATAATCTCTGTCAATAAATGATCATATCTTGATATGACATTCTCAAGGATATTTCACATCATTCTGTCATCATCATCTTATAAAGAATCTTGTACAGTATTTACTATAAAGTTGTAAACTGTAGTATTGTTTATTGTATACATTGCAATCATTAATTCAGATAATATATTCATTCATGAACTCTTAAAATCTTTTTAAGGAGTTCAACATTTTATTAGATTTGAAACAATTGTAAGGCCAACATTTTAATATTTTCTACTCTACGTGAGCGCCGACTTTATATTTCAACAAATACAAATAAAAATAAAAGTCATTTTCAGGTTTTTTATTCACATTTCACCCGCCGACCTGGTATTTTATCCAAAACTTGAAGAAAAAAAAATGCGCAGATTGCCGAAAGTGTTGTTAAAAATTTGTTCATTAAACATGTTGTTTCGTTGTGCCTAGTCAACGTGTAAAGCGTCAGCGATTTTCATTGGCTATTGCAGCCAATACCACACGCTATTAGCCAATCGGTGAGAATTTTACAAATGATTTTCATATTGTTTTTTCGCAAATGGCGGACGTCAGGGGTGTGATTTTTCCGCGGATTTCTGCGGATCGGGTTGTCTCGGAGGACATTTCTGAGATTCGCGTAAATTCGTAAAAAAAATGGGGGGGGAGAGGGTGGTACGTCCGATTCCGCGGATGTCTTATAAGCGGTCCGAAATATCCGCGGCTCGTGAAATCACTCTTCATATTACACTGGTAGATTCTGCCTAAGCAATTTGAAACGAGCGATGTCATTGGCTGTTGTTTTCCAATCTACCAATTAAAATCGTTCTTTTTAAATGCGTTCGGTANAATGTATTCGATCTGTCTCATGGGTCTTAAGACAAATGTAGAAACCTTAAATATTCTTAATACGTGTATCCTTTCCCATATATAAAGAAAGTAGAACTAGAAGTCAACATTATTACTTGAGCAATGAGCCCACACTGTTAGAAATCATACTTCATAACCCCTGGTCAACCATAAGGACCATGTTGATTATTACCATCAAAATCACGAGTTACATCTCTGTAATTGACAAACATCACATAGAAGTAAATTATGAACGTCAACTTCAAAGCCATAATCAGCAAACAAGTTATGGCATGTTTTACTATATGAAAAAAATTGTGTTGAACAATTGTCATATATTTTTTAAGTACAAAGCGACCTAAGATGCGGTTATTATGTTGATATAATTTCGTGATCTACCTCGAATAAAAACAAAGCGTAAATTGTTTACAATTTATTGACACAATAAGCACATTTTATGTATTTGATTTATTGTGGGACGTGAAATGTGTTCTGTAATTAAGCAAACATACATACTACTTTTCAGCGGTAATTAATAATGCCAATATAGTTCAATACATTCTTAATGTGATTTATCAATCGTAACCATATTATTGAGAAGACACTGGTCCGGGTTTTTTTTCTATACAGGTTAAGCTTTAATAAGTACAGTAAAGCAACGTCATTTATGTTTTAACGGTTGATTGATGTTTGTCTTCCAATTTAAACGCACAAATACAATATTTGCACTAAATAATTGCAGTCTCATTCATTGCCCTACATGTTAGTATAATTCATCCTAATTCTTCCATTCACATCTATCTACATCTACATCATACGTCGGTGCAATCACACTTGATTATTACGCGACGGGTGGTGCTAGGTCAAGAGAAAGATATGAAATGATAGGATATATAGAAGAGATTTGATAGTTAAAAGTGTAGAGATAGTAAAAAGTTTTGCCAGCTTCGTTTTCTCCTCTTCAACCCAGACCTCTCCGGTTACGGTGGCCGCGGCCGGCACAGCAATGGGAATCACTAGGGGTTACTTGAAGCTGGGCACCTAACAGTGATTAGAAGGTGAGTGAGGAAACATATAGAAGTTTATCTTTGGGTTAAATAAACCTTCGTGTAAACACGTACTTCCTCCTTTGGGAAAACGAAATCGAAAGTGGAAATTGTTGTTACGTTGTCACACTGGATGATTCTACTTTGCGGTATACAGAGTTAACGTAGGTTGTCAATGTTGTTGTTCAATCATCTAGAATGGTTGTATATTGCTGATAATGATGTCATGCGCGTGTGTAAACGAACGAATGATAACTTCTGCATTGAATAAAATGGTGTCAATGTTATACCTGTAAGATACCTGTAGGATGGTTTTCGGGCTCGTAAGTATGGACAAAGTTCTATATTAGCCCTATATCATGCGGACTTCTTAGAGAACAGCTGAGTGTGGGCCCAACGTATTTTATATAGTATGATATGGTGACTTGACTAATTGTGTATTTAGTAAAGTGTAATGCTAAGATACTCAACAGCACCTTTTTTCATTAAGTACTCATACAACATATATCCTTTACAGTGGTTTCCCAAGCGTTCTTTGAAACTATTCAGGGTTTCTGCATTAACACCATTTTTGGGTAACCTGTTCAACACATTTAGTTTGTGGTATAAGAATGTATCAGTGTAAATTAAAGTGTTTTGTTCAAGTTGCAAGGGATGGCTCTTTTTGATGAAATTCGCAGTAGTAAAGACATTTTCAAAGGGGGCAATCGTCAGGTCCCTTCACAAGCTTAAATGTCTGTATCATATCCCCTCATAAGTCTTCTGTGTGTTAGCGTTGGCAGTTAAGTTGTTTTAGTCTGGTCTGGTATGACCTATCTCTTTAGTTTGGAACAAGTTGGGTCGCCACCTTTTGGACCCGTTCAATGCCCTCAATATCCTGCACTGTTTTTGGGGAAATCTTATAGTCTTCTTTTGCATAACTCCTCTGCCATCGGCTTTACTGTGAAATGTATTATACCCATCGATGTGATACTTTACTTTAATAATATATTATTGCATTTTCTTTCATACATGCATTCATACAAATATACATATGGTGCATAGTGCATAGAGTAGATATACTACAAATTGATGTTATCGAATGTAAAGAAAAAAGCAAAAGGGTTGAATAACAAGTTTTAACAACATTAGATGACGACCCTTCCCATCGATGTGATAACTCATTGAGGCACATGATAAGTTATTAGGATTTAACTTTGGCAATAAATCCGTTACAAATATAAAATTAACATTTAAAGAAAAAACTTGAACACGTAGCTCGTCGATTTTGTTTTGAAGTTGATCAGCATTTGTATAAATACAGTTTTTAATACACTTACACTTTTTTATCAATGTGTTTATAATATGTTCAATATTTCATAAAAAAATGGTTCTTAATAGTTCAAGTGATGATCAGCTATCGCACAGATCCTATGAATAACATATCTTGGTTTGGCTAAATTCACAATTATGTTACAACACACCACTCTGACTAGAATCCTCTTTGTCTTGACTTGACTATGATTACAAGTATTATTTAATAAACAATCAACGAAAAAACAATGGTTAACACTTTTAGCTTGAACATTAACTCTATTTACAATGTTCAAATGTTGGTCATTATAAAAGACTTATATAAATATCTCCATTCATGGGCAAAATCCTCTCCTATTTAAGACCTGAGGAATATATTCCCACCAAGCACCTTTCTTGACATTTTCCACCTGCACTATTATGAGACGATCTTAAGTCGCAGATGGCCAATCCATTCATTAATATTTACATTCCCACTTTTGGTAATTTAAAAAATACGTTTCATCATTTTCCTTCTTGTCGCTGCTCTCTACTTTTGGTTCCGCAATTAATGCATTTGCTGTAAATGAATGGGACCTTAAGCGCATCTTTAAGATCACTGATGTCGTTTATAAATGATCATCTGTTGTTTTTTTTGTTTTTTTTTGGTCGTCGATAATGTGATAATACCTGTCCTGAGAAACTCGGTTTAAAGGTTTAGACGATGTACTTTCGTATTAGTCTTAATAAACTGTCCGTTCTGTTCTGTTCTTTAAAGCTCTGCTATTTGTTTCAGCAACGCTGGGGCTCAGGTCGATGCCCTATACTTTTACAGTCAGATTCCCTTTTTTTCGATATCATTTTATTTGTCTTATTTATCTGGTTTATTCAAACAAGTATATAATGTTTCAATATAATGAAACAAATGACTGCATTTTATAAATGTATCACGTGAGCGTATCAACTCGATAAGCGCCAATGTCACTGCTTTCGTGTGAGGTTCCACGAATGGTACCGGTATCAAGGGAAATAGGCTTGCATACTTTAGCCCCCGAATAGGAAATATTCATCAACGAGATGATGTTTGCATGGAGAAATACGGATATTGTGGTCAATGAAACGTTTCACTGCCTGCGTTTGTCTCATGAAGCGTTACTTAAATAACATTGGTAAATAACATTGTTTCAAAATTTGATAAATAATAAGCTCACATGTGTTTGCGCAAACATATCTTATTCGGAAAAAACTCAATTAAACCCCAGGTATAAGAAACGTTTTACTGTTATATGCACTTTTGACACATGATAATTGGCATATTGAGAAAAGAGGCCATATTAATTCGAATCACGATTACCTTGCAATAAGTAAGATACCAATCCGCGAATTGTATTTTATAAACCGGTAATTAAATGATACATTACAACATTAAAATGCCGTGTAAAATGATTCAAAGACGGTCTTTGTAATTACTGCTTCAACTTTTCACGATAGCAGTAGATATTTCATTTTGAAAAGCAATGACTAGGTTTTTGTTTTAATATATTGTTTATATTTTAAACGGTGTCCATAAATCAAATATGTATTCTTCGCAAGAAAAGAAACAACAGTAAACCTCTGTAACACACTTATTTTTAATTGTTTGTTGTATGTGTTCACAACACCATAGATAACTGTTGCCACAATGGCTGTTTAAGCTTAAAAAATAGATCGTAGTTTCGTAAATACCTTTGAAGTATCATGATGTTACAGGTAGGTTAACGTTACGGGCATAAATCATATGATCCATTAATGAATGTTTAGTCTGAACAATTTACAACTATTTACCTCTTATATCTTACTTAAAAACAAGAAAAGATTTGTGTGTACCATCTAGATTCACGTTATTGTAAATGTATAACTCCATGTGTGAAACAAATAGTTAATCAGTGTAAAATTTAGCTATTCATGTTTCAGGTTCAAGTATCCATAATAAGCGAAACTGCAACTATAGAGTCGGATTATGTCCCTATGCAATTATTTGGTCTGAGTGTACTTATGGCGTCGGATTTAAATGAATATTTCGAAATCGACAATGGCGAATCGGGTTCAGAATCAGTGATCAGTACAAAAGTTACCGTTACTGGATTTCAAGTAGGTACGAAAAACGAAGAAATGAAAACGTTTTTCGAAAGTAAATCCAGGTCGGGTGGTGGCGATATTGTTGCGTTTGAGCTGAACCAATATCGAAATGTGGTCACTGTTGAATTCAAAAACCACAATGGTAAGTGAAATGTTGACTAAAAGAAAAATAGTTGCATACATACATAAGTAAAATAAGTACACTCGTATAGAACAACCACACAACTAGATGTAAGACATCATTACATACTTAGCGTTTTTAAGTCTGTGTTTAAAATCCACTCAAATTGTTGGTTTGTACTAATTTATCATAATTTGGTTGACCGCTTCAATGGTCTGTTTCACGGTTTCCAAACATGAGAGTATCCTATACATGCTGGCTGTTTCAACTTTGTATGCTGTAAAATAGTTATGATTGTAACACATGTGTTATTCCTATTTGTGTTGCACGAATAAAAATTAAGAAAGTAACTTTATTCAGAAAAGTAAGTTATAGTCCTTCAAGTCCTATAAGATTATGTTATATTGATTTTATGTCCAGGCAAACTTAATCAAATATTGACTGTATCTTAATTATGAGTTCCATGAATGATTTGCGTCACTTCAAACTATATACACAGATAACTACACATATTTTATGAGTTTGTAATTGTATACGATGTTGACATACTAGATGCAAACGAGGTTCTGCAGAATGCAAATAAAGAGGGTGGCATTCTTTACAATGGTATGATGTTGAAAGCATCGCCATTTATTGAGCCCATAATCGATACGTCTAAGGTTTTTGTGAGCGGCATGTCTGACAAAACTAGCGATGAATTAGCAACACTGTTTATGGAAGCCAAATGGCATACTGTGCCGAAGAAGTTAGTCCGAGGAATAGTGCCTGGAACAGCACTAGTTGAGTTCAGCTCACATCAAGGTTAGACGTATTTATGGTTTAATCATTTTATGTTTACATTTTGTGTTCTGTTATAATATAGTGGATAAGAAAGAGGATTTTCTCTCTTGAAAAAAATTCTTGAGTTTCATTGTTTGCTATATTGATTTGTGAAACTGTTTGTTAAAGTGAATGTTGCATTACATTATCTAGATGCTGAGTACTGAGTTTATCAAATTCATGCAGTGTGGATGCTGATAAAGCATTGCGCAAACGAAGCGATAACACAACTACTGAAACTGCACATAAAAAACTTTGACTTTAAGATTTAGTAAGCATGTCCTCGCGCATTTGAATGCTCCGCTACTTATAATTTTCAATTGATTGCGATTTATTGCGGTTAACAAATTTTAAAAGTTTAGAATATTTCTTGTTTAATATAAAAAATACTGGTATTAAACCCAATGCCTGCCCTCTTGCATTCCCACATAGCGTGCTGTTACTTAGATTTGTCACCTCGTGTTATGAAGTTTGTAATTGTTTGCAGACATCACTAAATTGAAGTCTATATGTGAGAAGAATGCATGTGCTGAAGCTTTTTGGAACGTTACCCTGGTCGAGGTGTCGTCCAAGGTATTGGTAACAGGCTGCTCTTCTACGACAACAATAGAACTACTGGACCTTTATTTTGAGAATAAAAAGCGCAGCGGTGGCGGCGATGTACTTTATGTTGAACCTCACCATCATGATTGCTCCAACGAATTCGTGATTAGCTTCAACAGTGTATCAGGTAAATATACTGTATTTATCGATCGTTGAATATGTGTTTAATTCTATAAGTGCTGTAAACGTAATCCGAATCAGACTATACACATATTGTAAACAATTCATTACCAGTTTAGTGTTAAAGTAAATATTGCTTCTCGAAGAGAGTGATGTCTTCCGAGGCCAAAGACCGATGTAGACATTATCCTTTGCACGAGCTATATCCCGGAAGATTCGTATGCTATTTGTTCTATTTTAGCGTGCAAGCTTCCTGTTGTGTTTTTTTTTAATAAAAAGTAGCTCGCAGATGCATATCTTATATGAGAATCAAGCTTCCTACCAATGTGTGTTATCTCAAACGGAATTTTCGGGAAACCCGTGCTACTGTTTTAGGCCCACTACGGGGTATATTAACAATTATAGCCCGATCGGAATATGTTACGTTTTAACGTCATGGTACATAAAATACTGAAGAGTGTATTGAAATTTAATACAGGAAATTCCACGTTAGATTTAATAGTATAATATGTTTTAACTCTAAGTTTCTCTTGATTTGGATCTGGTAAGATATACACATGGGTCGTCAAAGCTTTACATAAAACGCATTATAATTTAGAAAGATTTGAGGACAAGTTGTTTAGGTTAATCTACTAACGTTTTCTCAAATGGATATGTCAAAATTGAAAAAAACGTGTCTTGGAGCGGGGTCACATAAATTGTCATATTGAGAACTTTGCGAATCTCTTTTCAGACAACTTTTGTTGTGATTGTTAAAATGTCAAAAACATGTTCCCTGGGTACTTCTCTGCGACATTTATTCTCTCATGATTGAGGCATTTTAGCTGTAATCTTGACAGAAAGCGAATAAATTTTGCATGCGCTTGCGTTGGCGTTGGCACAATCATCGGCGTCCGGGAAAGATTTACCTTTTACATTTACTGCTTCTATAACAATAATCGGCAAAAAAGCTGGGCCATGCTTGTTATATTGTATATTGAGCCTTTACCAAGTTTGTTCAAATCAAGCCCATTTCTGTACACTTGCCAACGCCCGAGTGACTCACGAGTGTAAAAGACTAATACAACTAGGAAAAACATTGAAATCTTTACTCTTAATTATCACTCAGGCTTGAAAACTAATTCCATCTTGTTTCATTGTGCGTTTGTTTTATATACATATTTTTTAGCAACAGGGCACTTACAAAAATACAATACATCGCTCTGTAGCCAATTGTATAAACATGAATAATTTTAGCCTATCCAGATGTTATCACTTGGATAAAAGTTAGCTATTTGTGTGAACTGATTTTTTTCCTAACGGCCATATCTTTTTTTTACCTTTTGTACACATCCGAAATCTTTATTCTCAATTATATAAATTCTAAATGTGAAGACTGGACAAAGTAGTTGGAAAAAGTTTCAAACAACGGGCCTTAAGATTAACATTCCTTACAGGAGAATGAATCTCAAACTATAACGCTTTAGTTAATGATTTGATGCAGAATAATGGGCTGGTATCATGGTCATTGTTACTAACTATAAACACAAATACATTATATCAATAATTGATATACCAAAGCCAGGGCCCTCAATCTATCAAATCTGCCGCCGAATTTCGGCGGCAGTCCCCCACCTGAAAAGTATTCTTTTTTCCCCTTTTGGGGGGAAAAATTCCCCCTAAAAAAAACAAAAAAAAAAAAANGCGGACCCCTTCCCCCAAAGTAGTGTGAGGGCGCTGAAAGCATAAAATTGCCACATGTTACCAGGAAAAGCGCAAGACAAGTATTGGTAACATTAATCATAGTATGTAATGTTAAATCATTTATAGATGCGGAACGTGTGTGCAAAGGAGAAAGGACCCACGTACTAGACAATTATAGTCTTACTGTGTCCTTGTATTACCCTTGCTTGGATCGCGCATTTGTGCCACCAGTCAAAACGGAAGACATGCCCGACGACTGTGTAATATGTATGGATGTTCCAAGTAATCCAAAGACGTTTAAATGCGGACACACATATTGCAGCGATTGCATTGAGAGCTTATTCAAGGTACATGACACAAACGCTTTACGTGTTTAAATATGGTGGTTTAAACGTTGTGGACCAGGTTAACATGTTATCTATGCCAATTTGTTTTTCAAGATTACACATTTTTTACAATATTAGCAAAAGAATCATTTCTATAGTATTGAACACTTATATACACTATGAGACTTTTCTAACGCAACACTTTTCAAAATTGAATATCTCATTTATGAGTTAAGATTTGTATTAAATTTTTAACATGTGATCATTTGACTACATTCTTAACCAGCTTACGATAAAATCTCTCATCCATGACGATCGGACGCTTTAGCACGTGAGGTATGTATGGTTTCATCTTTTTGCACGTGGAAATGGTGAAACGCGATATTATTCTAAATTTATTTCAATTTTATCATTTAAGGTGGATTCTTACACCAGAAAATTAATTCAAACAAATGTATGGCTAATATGAATATTTAGGGCCACAACCTCGCATTTTGGCAAATTGCAGGCTACCTACCCCACGTGCTAAAGCGTCCGATCGTCACGGATGAATGATTTTATCTTAAGCTTGTACCGAATGTAGTCAATTGATTACACGTACAATTTTAAATGAAAATCTTTACTCATAAATGAGATATTCAAGTTTTCGTTAGAAAAGTATCCAATACACTTGCAGGTAGCCTGCGATTTGCCGAAATGCGCGGTTGCGGCCCTGAATATTCATATGAGCCAAACATTTCTTTTAATGAATGTTATGTGTTTCTGGTGTCAGCACCCACCTTAAATAATAAAATTGAAATAAATTTAGAATAATATTGCGTTTCACCATTTCCACGTGCAAAAAAAAACCCCTAAAGCGTCCGATCGCCACTGATGAATGATTCTATTGTGAACTTGCTCACAATGTAGTCAACTAATCACATGTTAAATGTTTAATGAACATCTTTACTCATACTTGAGATATTTATGTTTTGAAAGTGTTGCGTTAGAAAAGTCTCCATGTGTATACATTCGCGTCAGTGTATATAAATCGTATTTACTCGATTTTGGTATAAATACTGATTTAATTAATAATTGTGCCATAGTTTGTCACAGTTCGTGCTACGTAACTTCATTTTTATAGCGTTTTTGTGTGTTTTTTCTGTTTGCTACTCAGACTGTAACGTTATACCAAAGTACATATAATGAATCAACATTTAAACAAATAATTTATTATTGTTAAACTTTTTCAGATCAAACCCAGCTGTCCTATATGCGATAAAGCTTGTGGGATAATTTGCGGCGATCAACCCAAAGGCTCTATGATTATAGAAAAACAATCATCCAGACTTGCAGGATTTGAAAAGCACGACTCAATATCTATGTGCTACAGGTTTTCAGATAGTCGACAAGGCGTATGTTGTTATATAATTTTCATCTTTGTGAAGTGAATATGCATATTTGGTCATTTTAAATGACAATCTATGCAGATTATCTAATACTAATACATTAAGTTATTATGCTCATTTAGCAAACGGTCACTAGCCTTAAATAAAAGACAAGTGTATATTTATATCCCGTGGAAAGCTCTGATTTTTTTAGAATGTTCCAAATATTGTTTTGGACATTGAAACAATTTTTAATATGAAACTATGTGAAATGGTCCCTTTTAAGTATGTGTTTTTTGTTTGAAACATACCGAATATCAAAATGACAAACAACGGTTAGGTTATATGTTTACATCAAATCACCATATGTAAAGCATGAGAGCAAAAGTTATGCAATCAAGTCTGAATGTGTCTTTTAGCCAAACCACCCCTTAACGGGCAAGTTTGTACGGGGCACCACCCGTTATGGTTACCTACCTGACAATAACGAGGGGAGGCTGGTGTGCGCCATGTTGGCCGTGGCATTCCAGCGGCGCCTGGTGTTCACAATCGTGTTTACCACGGGCGAGAAAGGCGTGATATTGTGGAACGATATTGATCACAAGACTGACCTCCGCCCTAATACTCAGTGTGTAGATGGTATTCATAACAATATAGTAATATTTATTCTATGGCTTGCTGGAAAATCGATTGTAAGACAAACATCATTTAAAATTTAGCTTTGGACTATCGCTAATGTAGCACAGCTTACATGTTTATTGATAGAGCTTCGTTTCGTAAACGTTTATTCGGTCGGTGTTTGAGAATGCTATGTATTTCAGCCGGGTAAAATTTAATTTGGGAACATTCAGCGCGATGAATGTTCATCTTGACCAATCATTCATCAGAGATCGATGAGTACCGATTTCATTTTCAATTTGTATTGTGTTGGTGAATCTCTTTTGTACGTTTGTCAGAAGTATCTGATATTCAAAATTACATTTTCAGATTCGGATACCCGGACCCCACCTACCTACAGCGTGTAAGGGAGAAGCTAGCTGCAAAGGGCGTGACAGAGGATGACGTGAAATCACTCGATATGCGGATATTCGAGCATATAAAGAAAGGGAAACATGGAGCAAAAGCTATTGTTCAAACTCAGAATTAATTCTTGAAAAGCATCGCAATCTTTGTATATATTGTAACTGGCTCTTAAATGGTGTCCAGTTGTGTTTACATTTTCATGAAATCATTGTAAATGATATTTCCCGTATACTGTATGTGTGTTATTAATTATTGTATGACGTATTTAGGCGTGTTTTCCAAAGACAAAGAAGGAAATATACTATTGGTCATCTTGGAACAAAGTTTGGTTCAAGGCTTACGTTTTTTTTTAAATAGTTCGTAATGTTTTATGTTCCTGTAAAGGGCACCTTTTTAACGCGGAAAATCAAACGTGTGACGAACAAATCATGTCTGCACTATGTCAGGAAATTAAAACCACATGCGTTCGACATGTCACAAAGTCACAAAGGTATTTTCATTGTGTTAATAAGCTAGAAGTGGCACTGTATTTATCCATAAAATGACGTCATAAAGACCATTCGGTTTGAGCGATCTTTTTGCGAGCGTGCGTTCGTCAAAATCATTTGTATGCCAGTGTGAACTAAGGGTATCACGTTTACAGATTTTTCTAAACGTTTAAACGAAATGAAATAACACTTTACCGTTTAAACGGTATCCATATGTCCGTTTAAACAGCATCAGTACCATAGCATTTTCAAACTGACAGTAGTAATTATTTCCGGAAGTTATATTCAGTGCATATCCCATTCGCGCAATGATGTCATATTAAAACCATTAAATAGTAGAAACCAGACCATCCGTATCACCACATGTGTATTCGTCATTCTATAAAAACAATTTAAAGAACGTCGAAAATAATGTAAAATCGACGAAAAATACTGTCTCCGAAACCGACACTCCGACAAAAATGTACGTTTTTGCACATGAAATACAATGTGCCTATCATTTGACTACAGAAAATGAAAAACCAGTTAACTAGCAAAAACGTAATCAATATAATTTGGTTAAAATATTGCTTTTCAACATGCTACCGAATTGCTTTACTTTGCTAATCAATCACTTAAAATATTTTACGATGGCGGCATATGCACTGTTTCGTTGCCAAGTTGTAAAATTTTCGGAAAGAAGCGAAGATTTTCTGTTTGTTTCCGTTCATGTCCGTGCCATCCGCTAACCAATCAGAAATAAATTTCTGCCGAATTCGGTACTGGGTAGTGCCCGGATTTACCGCACGTACCCGGATTTCGCAGTTCGTCATCAATATACTTCGTACGGCTAGTCGGCGACGTTATTTGCCCCCAATATTTATTATATTGATATTGACTGTCGTTTAAACGTTTACTGTTTTTTGTAAACGTTTTTAAGCAAAACACGAAACGCGACTATTTACACGTTTAAACGTGATACCCTAAGGGTTTTATACTTACTAAAATTTAAATTCTGCACTAGCATAAATGATATGACCAGCGCGGTAGAAGAAACATATTTGCACATTAAAATCTCAAAGTTTCTTTGATATTGCGCACATTATATGATTCTAGTTTTGTAATGAAAAATACAATCACCATTGTTAAAGTTTTTGTAAATGAACTAAACACTGACAATTTCAAATGTGTTGATGTATATTATTATTATTATTTTATAATTAAGAAATAATTCGTGAACGTTTTAGTTTGTTGTCGAATAACCCACGGCCGGAAGTTTAGATGCGTAGGGATTAAATTATGAGTGCGAAGCACGAGTGATTTGAAACCACGCATCTTAACTTCCGGCCGTGGGTTATTCGACAACAAACTATAACGTACACGAATTATTTCGATTCTAACACGGTTTTTACTAAAGATAAATATAACGTATCTTATTTGTCTTGTGTACTATTTTATGTGAAGTTCCGCCCATAAAAATAACTTTCGGCTGTCATGTCGCCCTCAATAACAGCCACACTGGATGGGAAAAAAACCGTGTCATTTCTCCCGTTTGCTTAAATAAGAACAACAACAACGTGTGTAAACTTACATGTTTACATTGTACATTTTTAATTAACGCAAGAGTGTTACAGCTACAACGATAACAACACTGTATATGTTACAATACATTGGATAAAATTAATGACTTTCATTCATAAAATACCGGATTATTACGCTGGTGGAAAATATATCGGCATGTTTTGTTTAGTTACAGCGCTTGCTTTCAGTGTATAAGCCAGCCCATAATTATTGCAGAATAACCCATAGACGTTTTTCTTCTTTGTTTATATGAAATTTGGCACGTGTCGTGTTAGAATACTGTATAATCATTTTTAAACCACGTCAATACGATCCCATTACATGTTTTATCAAAACAGATAAAACGTTGATGAATAAAAAGCTAGAATAAAATTTTAGAAGATGTAGTTCCAGAAAATAACCGATTGAAGAGTTTTATAAAATTAAAATTTGCTGCTGACCAGAAGAAAATTTGTTAATGTACGGAACCTTGGACACTTTTGGGGAATCCCCACTTTTTTGTGCTGATGTGTTCATACGACACAAAGACACAATTAATGGTTTTACAACAAACACGAATAAACATGTATGTATCGGTGTAAAATTCGTGGTTTTGAATTGCATTAAAATAACTTATATCTGATTAATGATTTCAATATAAGATAGACAAACAAAATAACATTCCACGTTCATATTCATGTATTGGTTCATTTTGAAATAAAATAATTTTGACATTGAAATCGTACATATTCGCTTTAATACGGCATGTTTCAAGCAATGAGTCACACTTGAAAAATAGACTCGTCTCCTACTTCTTTTACATGAATTACTCGGGTTTAAAACGATGTGAGCAAACCATTGGTCAGTAACGATGAGACTTGGTCAATGTCACAATTGAGGGTCCAATGTTTGAGCCTCCAGTTTCGTTTCGTGACTTATCCATATGTCTTTACCCTTTGAATGATTTTTATGGAACTTGGCTTACAAGCTGAAGTCATTCAGAAGGGGAGAGTCAGTCTGATTAATGTTCAGGTCACACGTGAAGGTCAAATGTCTAAGCCAGCCTTGATTTTCTTGTTTACTTTATTCACCTCGACAGTTTGAAGGCATTTCGTTTAACCTTGCTAATATGTTTATGTTACTGTGAGGATATATGCAAAAGGCATGATACAGTTACGCCGACTGAAGGTTAAAACCTCTACTGGAGAGGCCCCATATATTAAGAACCTTTTGATAAGTGTCATGAAACCGGTTTCAATGGTCAGTTTATTGCAACAATTTGTAGAAGATATGATTCGATACACTTGCAGGTCCAACATTTATTTTTCCTCTTGTTTGTGTCCGCTGTTTATCTTCTTTTCCCTTATCACAAGAAGGCCAAATAGTCTAACCTATATATAAGGTCCGCTCCATATCATCTTTGCTGTTTTAACGATTTGTATAAACCCGACATAGATATTTTGCTTATGGAAACAATGTGCAAAAGGCATAGGCCAAACTCGCAAACTCGATGTAAATGTAACACTTACAGGTTAGATGTTTGAGTTCGTATTATCATGTTCTTTCTATATCGTGTAGACACTAGGTGTTCTTTATAAAGCTTTGCTAAAATGTTCACATTGCGGCAATGTGCTAAAGGCATGAGGCATTCACGCCACCTCAAAGTGAATTTCACGTTTATGTCAGTCACATGCTTACTTTTTTTTCGAGATGTTTCACCCAGTCTTTTTGTTTAGTATAAACTTTTATTACATTATTATATTCACCACACTTCAACAAACACTGCTTCGTTTTGGCATGTCTAGTCCGACTGTTCAACGAATAGTCCGAGCTATGCTACTCACCCAAATGTCGGCGTTCCCCCCGGCGTCCGAGTAATGCTCTGATTTAAAAAAAGTGCACCATCTCCCTATCACGGTTTCTACTAGAAGTTTTCAATTGAAACGGCACACATGTGTTCGTGGTCATTGTGTTAGAGCAATGACCAAGCTTCGTAACTCTGACCGGGTATTAAGCAGAATTGTCCCCTGATATTAACATAGAAATTAAGTTACGGTTAACGTGCACTATCTCCATATCACTGTTTATACTACAGGTATTTTATTGAAACTACACACATGTGTTTGGGCCAATTGTTCGAAAGCGCTGATTAGTTTTATAACTCTGAGCTGCAGTTGAGCAAATGTTCGCCCCTCGTTTTACTTAGAAATTTGGTTTAGGTAAACGTCTGTATTGATGTCTCTATTTCTGCTAAATGTATTCAATTTAAACTTCACACATGAGTTCTGGATCATTGTGTGAGGTCATAGACCAAGTTTCATACCCTGTACTTTGCATGAAGCACAAGTATGCCCCCTTTTAAGAACTTAAAAATTTGGTGTAGGTA
The DNA here is from genome assembly GCA_007657795.1 of Dreissena rostriformis. Taxonomy (NCBI): domain Eukaryota; kingdom Metazoa; phylum Mollusca; class Bivalvia; order Myida; family Dreissenidae; genus Dreissena; species Dreissena rostriformis. Next base: position 46,988 of record VMBQ01001223.1, read on the forward strand.
AACGTGCAACTCCTTCATACAATTGCTTATATTACAGGTATTCATTTTAAACCTTCTCAAATGTTTTCGGGAGGTATTGATCGCACCATGAAAAACCAAGCAGCCATGAAAACAAGTTAGTGTTTTAATATATGTGTAATTATATTATATATCAGCTGAATAAAATTCGTGTTTCATCACTCGCACCGTCATTTAGTGTTGAATGTGTGTATTGCGAATGCTATTGCACGCGCTGAAAAGATTAATCTATACAAAATACGTTATGTTCCAAGTGTATTGGTACTGTTCACATTTAACAAATATGTTATGCATATGTTTTAATTTTATTGCATAACAATACATGTACATACTATTTCCTTTATATAACAATGTACTCGGTATGGTTATATGCGACATTAATGGTACAATTCAATAAAAAAAAAAACACTGGTTGTACGATATGAACAGTTTCCTTCAAGATTTAAGATATGTTTTAAGTTTTGCTTCCTCCAAGCCAGAAGATGCCGATTGGTGACAAGCAACAGAGTGTAAAGCTCGACCCTTGGGAACAAGAGTATACGAATGGCGCAGAGATTCTGTACCGAAACTCTCGTTCCGATGTAAACCATAGTTTCGGTAAGTTATCGTTGCATTTATAGCGTAGTTTACTGATGCCGATCAAATTGTAGGAGAATATCGTGTGTCAAAGCTATGAATTAAGTATTGTAAACTGAATATAATTTATAAGGCTTTGGTCAGATGTTAAAATGACAAGATTCTTGATTGTAAATATCTTTTTTGATACATTCATGACTCCGTTGTATATGAAGGATTGTATATATTTGCAAGTCCATTTCACATTACACATGTCGTGTTACATTGCCACTTATATATATATATATCTTAAACCTTATTTATTGGTAATTTTACTTACAGCTTTGGGCTTAATGTTTAATGAAAAGTGTACACGTTTCAGATTGAGCGATTCCAAAACCTCACATTATATTTGCAATACTATGGAAAGAAGAAGGAAATGGAGACTTCAAACAAAGGATCGCAATATCCTATCGAGAGACGGTTATGGCATGGCTTACAGTCCGCCGATGCTGCTCAAAATATTAATCAAAATGGTTTCAATCGCAATGTGTATAGTGGTAAGATCCAATTGCCTTACATATGACTCGTTAATTGGTGCGTCTTACTAGTGAAATTGTGTATAGCGAATTAATGTCCTATTTTAATATGACGTCCTATATCGGATTTCGTGCTCATGATAATTGAAAGAAGTGTGATATTGAAACATGCTTAATCAATCAGATAAATGAATTGATCGCGTTATTTGTGTATACATTATAACGACGTTAAAGTTTTTTTTAAATATGTTTTACTCCTTAGAAGGCTTAGATAAAGCTTTTTATTTTTTTTTTCGTTTTTATTAACTTTTTGTTTGCTTTTCACGAGAAACATAAGATGCCGGAGTGTATTTTTTGCAGTCAATGCAAGAATATCATTGCGCTATTGCCAACCCGATGCTACTGGCTCAAACCGCATGTACTGCGCGGACGTTCTGACAGGGGATCTGTGCTGGACTTGGCAGTATATATATGAGAAAGCCGCCCTCTCGAAATGATCCTTCTCAACCAACGCGGTGTTTCGATTCAACAACTGATAATTTGGCTGCACCGGACTTGTTCGCTATTTTCCACGATGCTCAAGCTTATTCCTCGTTCTTGATAACGTTTCGGTAACATTTGGAGTTAGTTTGGATTCCGGCACTAACCACTTTAAGTATTATGATGCATTGTAGTATATTGTCCTCGTGTTTTGCGTGTATTGATATATTGGTGACGAATATGGCGCCATATGAGACTTTCATATTAAGATGGTGTAAAACATGTTAAACTTAAGTTTTAACCTATTAATTTTAGCTCGATTGCATCGAAAGACTTAGGCTGTTTTGTAATGCTCTCGAGTCCGTTTCCTGGGACTAGAACCAGTACTTGGTGTCTATGAGGGAGATCTAAAGAAACACTCCCACAGTGGGGATCGAGCCCATGACCTCCCGATCGCTAGGCGGAAAATGTTAAACTTTGAGCCTGCCAGTGGATTAAAACGACCCTGTACTGTAATTAATAATATGTTGAATTATTGTTGTTTAAATGCCTGTGTGTATATATATATATATGTTCGATTGCCATAATATGGTCAAATGTATTTAATTACATTTGTTAAATATACTTGTTAGTGTGTTATTCACGGATACCAAGAAGAAACCTTCGACTGAAGTATCATTTTACTTTTGAATATAATACTTTATTATCTGTAAGAAATGTTACATTTTATGCCGTTGTTAAATACGTTTACTGTTTGTTTGATCTTGTGTACATGTATTGTTTACAGTACAGATGTTTTTCATTGTTTCCGGTTCTATATTCTAGGTTTCATTTGCTCGTGAGTGCTTATTTGTCGTAGTTTTAATTTTGGTGTTTTTTTTTGTATACATTTCCTAATGTTTATTGAGGTATTATATTCATATTATTTGACAAATTGTAAGTTCTACACCTTAAAGTTTATGTTTGATGGATATATAATACAATTTTAATTACCAAATTGAAATGTATTGTTTCTAGGGAACTCGTTTTCTGTGTTTACGCTTATGTTGTTTTGAAGAACAGGATGTCGTGTTCTGTTCATTTCGTTTTTTAACTCATCTTACAACGTGTATTGGCGAGAATGTGTGATTACCTTGTGTTCGTTATACGGTTTTTAGTAGTCCGTCGTCAACGTAAACATTGTTTACACTCTAGACATCTCCCAATTGTCCAATTATTGCCCAATCTTCATGACACTTGTTTAAAATGTGTTTTCCCGATGATATGATCCATTTGCAGAATTCGAACTGGAACTGGGTCACGTTGTGTTTTAAATCTAGGTCACAAGGTCAAATTAAAGAAAAAGTGAATACTAGAAGTCACGTGTTTGCCTAATGTTCATACAACTTGCTAAGAACATGTGTGACTTTGATATGTCAGCTAAGTTCAAAAACGGATGGGGATATTTGAAAACATGGCATCCATGGGGCTTGGCAGTTTTCCTTATATAGCTATGGTCAACATTTGTTAACACTCTAGCACTCTAGCAGCCACATTTTGTTCAACTCTTCATGAAACTTGCTCATAGTATTTGTTTGAATGATGCATTTTCTGAGTTCTATAATGGTCCCTCATCTTTGAAAACATGGCCGCCAGGCAGCGGGTTATTTTTACTTATACGGCCATAGTAAAACCTTGTGAACACCTAAATACACCTTGTAGGTTTGTTGGTTGGTCTGTTCGCAAAATATGTTCAAAGCAAAAATATGTTGGTCGAACTTCTTTCACATTTCTCAAGCGATTGAATTGAATTATGTCACCACTATGAAGTTAAGAGTTGTAAGACACATTTATTCACGCCAGTGATTGGAGCGAAATATTTCTACATGTCTGTAGCTATTTTGTTAAATCTTGAAATATGTCATCACTATGAAGTGTAGATGTGCAAGATACAATTTTCGTGTGCAATAATCTTCTTTGATATTTCTCAAGCAATTAAAACTTAAATATGTCATTTACAAGATAGGCAGATGTGCATGATACAATTTTTTTGCGCAGTGATCCATTTAGTCCTGAGTTATATGCCCTTGAAATAAGCCGTCGGCATTTCTTTTATTCCTGTCACAAAGCGAGCGGTACGGGGTACTTTTAGTCACATTTGAACTACACTCGCAACATACTTAGGGCTCTTATTCCTTCCGATCACAAGTACCTCAATGCCTCTTTGCTTTCGGCATCAGTTTAAAATAAATAGGTTTACCTATTGCTTAGATATGTGTGATAGTTACATTCATATTCTGTGTTTGTTAAACTTCTTAGACTGACTGTCATTGTGTGTAGTTAAAATTTGCTATCTTATCGGATTGTATTATTCTTTATTATAAATAGAATATTGTTAAGATCAGGGCGACATTTTATTTTCTTTAATATATATTTTTATCTGACCATTTTATTTTACTGACCATATTTGGTAAAATTAATATATTAACATTTTGTAATCAATTCCCCTCTCGTAAAGTCGGGAAATGTTTCGCAAATGTTTAACCTCGCGTTATATTAGTACATGTGGCTTTGGCTCTCATGATCATTATATAATCAAAATACAAAACAAGAAAAGGTGTTTACGATATACAGGCATCTTACTTTACGGCTTTGACTATTTTATGTTTTGTTTACCTCTTGTCAATGTTCAAGGGCCATTTATTAGTTATGCATTCTATGCCTCTATGCTATGTATGATTTGAATAAAGAGTCTTACTTTAAATGTTTATATCAATATATTATTGCACAATACTCGTTTAAGTCCAAAATGCTAATTCAATGATCAAATAATCAATTATATAAGCCATGTCGAAATTATTTTTATCAGCCGGAGTTTAACAAGTATTATCTGCAAAATTGCAAAAGCATCGACAAACAAATAGGTACAACCGATTAATTGGCACACAGACAATCAATGTACATTTAAATTATATAATTATTTATATATGTGCAATACTTGTGTTTTCAAACTCCAGTGTAATGTTCGTTTTCTGAAAGGAAATAACGCAATAATATAATGTGCGTCCATATTAATTATAATACCTGTATATTGCAGAAAAAAGGTGCACAATGAACCGTAAAATACTAAATGTAAAAACCAATTCATACGTTAGGTATGATGACATGCATTAACGAATGCCATGTTGGTTTCGAGCCCTATTTTATGCGTTAGAATATTCTTCATATATGTCTCCATCGCTTTCTTCGAGTAAACTTATCTCAAACTGCCCGTTGTCATTGATCACCGGTGGGGCTTGATCTTCAATCGGCTCGGCGTCACACACATGTTCACCTTCTATGTCTTGAATTAGTCCGGTGTCGTTATAATAACAGTCAGGGGCATAGTCGTCCGCTGTGCTTGTCGGAGCGTTTTTCTTGGGCTCTTCGTTTGTGTAGTACGCTGGTCCATCAAAATCAGATTCGTCTGAGGAGAAGTCGTCCACAAATGATTCTTCATCAGAATCGACCTTTTGTTCAACATTATGTGCGAAATTGTGGTTCGATCGATTTGGTTCCAGATATGCGTTATCAGCGTCATCACTTTTGTTCTCAATTCTTGTTCCGTTCATCTTCTTCGGCAGAGCGTACACTTGTATGTCTGCAACAGCCGACAAGTGATGAAAACACGATTTATGAGCTTCCTTATCATGTGCCTCGAAATGCGACATATTTGGGTCATTTACGAATACATTATGTTCTTTATCTACAGGCAGTTCTTCATACATGTCGTCTGTGTGCATTGAGCCCGTCGCATAGGCGGCATTGGTGTGTCCTCTCGTTGCGTTGTTTATACAGACATTGCTAGAGCCATTTCCATTCTTATATTTTACTGAAAATGCGTCTTGCTGTTTTGCTGCCCTGGTACTGAAATTTAACATGAGTGTAATGCGATAATTTTTCCTTGAGTGAAATTATTTTAGTACCAACTTAATGCGTGCCTCACCCAGCGTTTAAAAATGAGGAAACTCCAGAAATATTATCAGGAGATTTGTTTTGTGTACCCTAGTCTTATCTTTTATTTCAGGCAAGTGACCTATACATACTGCAAAACAGATATTTTAAACGAACATGTGATCATTGTAGACTAATCACAAGTTCTCATTTGTGATTGATATGTGTTATCTAGTGATTTTATATTTCTGAATTTGACGAATAGTTATTTATATGTGCATTTAATACCAACATAGCTAACTGAAGGGTGGTCAAAGAAATTATATTTAAAAACACATAATTGCATGTCTCAAAATAGTATTTAAATTATATACAGATAACAAATGTCTTATTCATACCGCCTGTAGGTGAATATGCCAACAGCAAGTGCACATCCAATACAAATTACGCCAAAGCCAGTTGCTAATGCAATCGTCACTTCATTATCTGAAACAATAATCGGATTCTTGTTTTGCCAAAAGAGGTTTTAATTCCTCACTAGCCAGTTGCATGTATAAAGATTCAATCATCTTAGATCATAAACTCTACCACGTACGTTTTCAAACATCCCAAGCAATTGTGCTCTTTTGAGTGCAATAGTTAAACAATATACGGATGCGAGTTTAATTCCGCAAAGCAAAATGTTACGGTATCCTCAGCTATCGTTTTAATATTAAAGTTCTATTCGTCTTTAATCATAAAAAATAACTACCAGAAAATTAGTGTAACTTTTGGTTTTAACTAGAGTACTAGAGTGCTAAACGTGTGATGTTCCAGTTCGCTGATTGGATAATAATGCTTACTTATCAAAATATTAATTACATGTGCATTAGCGTATTTACAAATAAATAACAGAATTACCGCGCGAAAGAAAGATAGCATTTTCAAAGAGAGAAACGTGTATCAATTAAAATTGCATTCTGAATTTTTGTGGACACGATCATAAACTTTTGACAATGTTCTTGTATCTACTAATTAACGTAAGGGGTAATATGAGCTGCCCATCGTATTATGTTCAGTTACGGTTACCAAAATTGAGTGTATGCGTACATTTGTTTACATCGTTCTCCTGTATCATATCACGCTGATCTGAAGTTACAAGTGCTGCAGCATTTTCAACTGTGGCTCCATTCGCTGGTATAACAGGATCGGTAACTGTCTGTACTGTATCGTTCATAATTGCGCTTTGTGTGGAATGCATAGTTGACATCGTCACTGTCTTTGTTGAAGATGTTGTCGAAGATGTTGCAGTTGAAGAGGATGTCGAAACGTGCACGACCGGATTGCCTTTTAACACAATAAGCAAGAGGGAAATTCATTATATTTTTTAAATGTCTTATAAAAACTGTTTAAAACCCAAACTAAATGCATTCGGTCTCGAATCTAAAACGAGGAATTTCTTTTAATCAGTTCTTGTATTGATATAAAGTAGTGTTACAAAAACAATATAAATGTTTGGTATGCAGATTTTCAAAAACAAAAATGTAACAACAGTATAGTTGTATGTAATGCATGCCAACTTGTCACGGTAATGAAGCATATTTACACACATGTGTAAAAGGTTATAAATCGTCATCTTCGAAAACCGACATAGTATTCCACGTGGATGAATAAGACAAGCGTATACATCAAACTACACATTTCTGTCAAATATGTTTATAATAAATTCAATATAAAGAAGTGAAACTCCATTCAAATCATTTCCTACATTAAAAAAGCCTCTGTTTCAGTTCAGTATACGTAAATATTAACATGTATTGATAGCTGTGCTTTTCAGCTTAAAACGCACCATCAGAACAGGTACTGGTGAAGTCGAAAGTGACAGGAAGTGTATCTATAACAAAAATACACATACATAGTGTTAATTCTATCAAACAACTTATTAAAGCTGTTTGTAAAATAAAATTTTATATACACTGTAGTCATGAACTCCATAAATGGTTACTTGTATATGATTATATTTACATTCCCGCAATATATATGTATAGGTAGTTTTAAAAATATTTCAGTTATATTTAGTATGCTGTAATAGTTAAATACTATTGTCACATTATACTAATAAATACACTTCAATGCATTGTGAGAACACAGTTTACCAAACATGCAAAGAACTATAAATGGGCCTTTGCAGTCTTCAAATTCTGGTTGACGGAATTGGTCCAGAGAACCCCTGACTGTACCGCAAGAATACAATTGATCCACCGGAAGGTTTGGTCCGTCTTAAACAGAATATGCTTAATTATGAACGAAGGATAACGTTCATATAACGCATAATTCTCATACAATACGTACGCATTGTTTAAGTACGCATTTTCTGTACCGATGTCAGTTGGTAAGTGGGTCCAGCTATTATCTACCGAAAAAGGGCCACAGTTGTAAGAAAGGTTATTGGTGTGTTTTTCTCTTAGAACTGTTGTGTTTGTTAGAAGCTGCGTGCGAATGGAAAATACATACACTGCACCTTTAGAACGAACTTCGGGTATTGACACTTTTTAATCCAGAATTGTCAAATGTTATTGGGCGTATAGAAAGTATACAATTAATAACAAAATCGTTATTGCTGGACCGGTTTAAATGCGTTGTTTGTGTTCGATCAGTAAGGCGTTCATTAGAAAGTTCTGCAAAATGTTGTTTTGAAAGTATTTTTGGAATAGGGCTTCACACAGTTTATTACATAATTATACCAAACTATTAATCTCTGCAACGTTCATTAGCCCGAACTACATATCAATATTTTTTAATATGACATACTAATACTGCTCCAGTTTGGCCCATCAGTTTCCTTTGTCCAGTAATCACCAGGTGTTGCTTGTATGGTAATAAGGTCTTCTATTGTTACGCTAATTGCGCATCGAGTGGCATCATACCATGGACCAGTGTAGACATGGTAATCGTTTACTGCACACGGACCATCTAAAGACATAATGACAAGAAAAGTGTAATAGTTTGTATAATAGAAAAAGCATAACGAAACTGGCGCAAGTTATGTCCATACACTAATTGTTCAGTTCCTAAATTTCATGATAACAGAAGAGTACCATGTCCACAGCTTTCATAACCAGCAAAATTATATTAATTGAACAATTGTTAAATCTTCACCATAAAATGCAAATCATGTAAATATATAAGATAAAACCGTTTAGGTATTATGTGCTAAGTATGCGTGATTACCGGACGTTAACATTACAATGTGTGCCATGAAACCAATATCATATTCTTTCTTTCGGTTATACATTTCACCGAATACACCAAACCGGTTTGCTTCTGTCCCTTTGAAAACACACTGTTTAGCTATATGTTTTCACACACAAAAAAAACTTATCTTCTATTTAGTTGCAAATTAAATATCAGATTAAATCTACATAAACGTTAACATAATGGATTACCTTTATTCGGGTAACAACAAATGTAGTGTTTGGGCTGATCACAATCATCGAACTGAACGCCTTCTGACGGGATGAGGTATTTATCTATGTGTAAATATCCGCATCGATCTTCACCTAAGAATCAGCAATTAAATTAGTCTTAAAACAATATAAGTGTTGATATTCGAAATAATGTAAATGTCTTATATTGGCAGTCTATATGCAACCAAAATATTACAAACAAGACAGTGTATTTAATTTTTGTATAGAATCGTATGTATACACCTGTATGAGTTGGGAATATCGAAAAAACATTGAAAATTTTGCCCCGATACTTTGCAGAGTTTTTTGTTGACTGAAATTCTTATTCTTTATAAATTCGATTTCAACAACGAATCATTGAGCAAAATGCCATGTGTGATGGTCCTTACATAAATCACGACACAATCTGATTGCAGCTATATCTTAACATAACAAATGCAATTGAAATAGTGTGACAGTCATTAAAGTATCATGTGTTGGAATCTATACATTATGCTTTAAAACTTAAGTATGATTTCCGTAAAAATAAGACTGAAAATTGTAAGTTTACGGTTGCACTCTAGTCACTAATAAACTTATGTTCTTACATAGATGGACATTTACCTTGGCTGCTGTTTAATGTATAATCTCCCGTCCATCCCCGAATACCAGTCTTTAGCTCGTATGGAGGTAATGGTCCTTCTGTATGTCTAGGTGCGCGTATCGGAATACCGTTATGCATATAACACTTTTGCATCGCTTCCTTCCAGGCAAATGGAAACCTCGAGCACAATATCACTTCTGCAACGAGGAGATTAATGGCGTCCTTACTTTGAAAGAAAATATATTATATTCCATAAAATATTAATCGATCCGTCTCGTGCAATTGAAAAAAAAATCAAATTGATTTAACCACTCTGAATACATGCACATTTCTTTGTAATTTTTACAATCTTAGTTAAATTTATTAAGTTTAAGTCCGCATTAATATAAGCGGAAATGCACCTAATCATGTTAGTAATCATACTTACTACCTAACACCTCTTTGCTCATCAGAACGAAGATGATTATGACCAAAACGAACACGAGTTTTGTCTTCATGCTTGACATACGTCATATGCGTAGAAATCAAATGTGAACTTCAGATTCATTAACAATATCAACGTGACAGTAATAGCATTTTATTATATAATTCAATTATCACCAGAGTTTTAAGTTCAGCTCATGAAGTTCTGTTTACGTGACAATGCATTCAGTAATTTATCCCTGTAGCTCACAGTTAAAAAAACATTACTTATGTGACACAAATGAAAAAAGAGTGACCTCTGGCTTCTAAAACACACTTTAGCCTGTAACAAGAAATAAATCGCTGTGCATACAAAGCATATCGCAAAAATGAAACTCTGTATTGGCCGTTAAGTTGACGGTATTGATAAGACCTGAAAATACACCGTTCAATACAAGGGACTCTAAATCAAACCTTTCAAGATAAGGGACGATCGATATTGAACATTCCTTCGTTCATATATCAGCCTTTATTTGCTTAGTGAACAATTTCGCTCAGTAGATGGCCAAGTAACATGTAGGAATTCTAAATACAAACTGATGTATGGTAAGGTCTACTACATTAAAACACCGGGTATACACCAATTACCTATCAACTTATTCAAATTGTGTGTTTTGTGCTTATGGTGTAGTTCCTTACAGAGAACGCGTCAAGTGTTTAAGGTGGATTTAAAAAGTGGCCCGTATGTTTTCCTTCTTTAATTGGCGGATGAGTAGGAAAAGATATAGCACAAACGACTATTAGTAAACGTTATAAAGTAGTATATGATAGATGATCTATTAACTTTCTGGCGATGTAATTTAATCGAAAATGTTGGGTATCTTTAGATAAGAAAGCACACACATGTATACTTTTAATCTAGGCGGAACTCGTCTCTTATCACAACCCTGAATAATTATCCACTCGCTATCTTAACGTATAAAATGAGAAATACCACCCTAAAGCCCAAGTCTCACTATTGCCGGTGTAGCCCCGGTTCATCCCGGTTTGATAGAGCCGGTCGACCGGCGACTACCGGGATGATCGATGGTTATTTTTTTTTAAGCGCGGTCACATATATTCCCGATGCTNCCCGGTGACATAACAAGCCGGTTACGCCCCGGTTCATGCCGGAGGTATTAAACATTTTAATAGTTTGCCGGTGGTTCCCCGGTTGTCCCCGGTTCATCCCGGACGTTCCCGGTTCATCCCGGTAGACCCCGGATCACGCACCGGGGCTCCACCGGCAAAATGTGATAGTGAGACTGGGCCTTAGGGGTTCGGATAAGTTCGAAATAGAAATGGGGTGTTTGTGTTTTTTATAGATTCTTTGCTATTATTATTAAAACACCAGTTTTTAATACGATAGCGATATGCTAATACGAACAGGTGAATTAGATATTTAAATATTAACATGTTCTTCTTATGACAGGAAATTTGCTCGATGTTTTTCCAAACGTGTTATGTCTAACCTTGGTATATCGTTATATTTATTTACCGATCTCCGTGGCCTAGTAGATAAGGCGTCCGCCTCGGGATCGGGAGGTCGTAGGTTCGAGCCCCATGGGGAGCGTTTGTCTAAGGATGGATGTTTGTCATGGGACTTGTTCCGATTAGGCCGGCTCGTGAGTCGCGAGCGTTAAACATGAATGGTTACCGACTTCTATCCGCCTGGCGCCTGGCATAGTGATAGGAGTTGGGAGGTACATGGTATACACGCAAAAAGTGTCTCATAAGTCAGATTGGCTGGCCCTTTCAATAGGGGTGACACTATAATAAAAAAGACCTTTACCTATTTGAAAAATGTAATATGGACATGGGATGTAAATTAATTAAAATGGTATCGTTCCACATAAGAATTCAGTATTGCATAAACACGTAAAGCTGAATTGCTTAACGACCTAGATAATGGAAAGTCTGATACGTGCATTGTTTTTTTGGTGTAGTTTTCCATCATTATTATCTTATCTGTATTCGTTACATATCAACTGACAATGACTGAGTGAAATGTTTAAAAAGACGTATCACAGAATGGGCTAGCATTTGGAGAAAAAAACACTGGTATGCTGACAATGCTGAACCATATCTATTCCTTTCAAAATCGCATACACAATCGCATGAATATTCGAACCTAATTTCATTAGTACTGTGTAAATCTGTTGTATTTTGACAACAAACATAGTTCAGCGTGTCGCTGCAGTTTCCAAGTTTAGCATCGCCCCAAACTGCAGCTTCTGTTGTCTTTTTATATTTACATATATCTGCAATAGGCTTATGATCTTAACCTACTGCAATACAAATGAAACATACATTTAAAGGACATAAGAATTCAAGTTAAAAGTCAGGTATGAAAATATAGAACGTATGCATAGGTGTTCTGTAATAGGGTTTTATAAGTAAAATGCTAACAAAATGCAATATGCTTTTTACGCCCCAATGTATTTTTTTTTAGTGAAATACGTTGATAATTGTTCCGAAATGACACCACATGGTGACATTGAAGTACATATGTAAGTTTTCAAGGATCAAAAGTCTAACAGAGAATGTATATATACAAAATTAAAGCTGCCCGTTAAACATCAACGTTTAATCTAAAAAAATAATAATTTATATTTACCATTCGCAGTCAGTTCTCTTGATATGTACTTTCCAATCCAGAAAGTCGAGGTATTTGCTGTCTGTATGCAATGTCCATGAATGGAATCTGTTATCACAATTCTACCTCCAGCCAACTGACAAAGGAAGTTAGCCTCTGCCCAGTTCTTTTGAATGTTATTGCACATGATCCTCTGACCTATATAAACTCATGGTAGATTTTCATCATAATCATAATAATCATAATAATACAAAAGTAAATTAAAACTACTGTGTAAAGGGAGATATACATTAATAATTATATAATGAAGTCAGATTAACATTTAAGGTGAATGGAGCAGTGCTTTATCAGTTTAAAATGGACATATTCACCGAATGCATTTTTTCCAAAGTTCAATATATTATCACTAAAGTCAACTATAAATGTGTTTAGAAGGGAGCAAACAAACGTTCCTGACACATAAATATACTGAAAATAAATAGTTGTGTTGTCGACATCTTTAATCAATGAACAAAATAGTAACACTGATTGTTTCACCTTTTCACTTTACAGGAACTGTGTTATTTTCCCAACTTCATCTGACGGTAACTCTTATACCAAACGACATTGATAGTTTGCTATGTAAATATTGTTATTCCGTTTATGTATATAAACGATAACCTGCGTATTTGTCATCTGGTTGGACATATCAATTTGTCAATAAATGATTAAGCCCCTATTATTCAACGTCATGTTCAAATTAGTAAACGAACAGTCCGGCCTGTCAATAGGGTATTTAAGTCCGTCAATTGGTCCATCAATAGAAGTTTTATCCTTAAATTATACCTTTTTTCGGTGACTAATCGATGGTCGAGTGCACGGTTTCAATCTTAACCTAAAATTGTGACAACAGCAGTGTCATAGTAAACCAAAATACACTCACCCTGTCTTGGGTTGTGTGAATAAAGAAGGTTAAAGTAGGCTTTTATCGTTATATTGACGAATTAAACATGTTCATTGGTGTTCATGTATTACGTTTAAAAGCTTTTTCAGGCGATTTTTTAAATACAAGTGGTATAGCTCTCGCATTCTGATGATAATAAATCGTAACCGTAAAACTACATTGCGCTATCTACAAAAACAATATGTTTGTTTTAGATTAATGCACCGATGAATTTTTAACAAGCTGTGCTATCTTCTAGAACCCTTGTTTAATAGCTTTCATTATCTATAACTGTTTTTCCACCTGTAAACAGTCAACACGGTATATGATCTTCAATTGAAACTTAAAATAAGAGACGCATTTGTGCACGTCATATTAAAAAGCATAAATCAATTAAAACGTTTAAGTAAGCACATGTGCTTATTTACTAGCAAATGCCACTGAGAATGAGACTTTTAACGGTCATGATGATATTGATAATGTTATTGATGGTAGACCACGACAAACTGTTTAAGAAAAAATCCGTTTTTTAAGAAATTACAAGTTAGGACGTTCCAGTTTATATTCAGAATGAACCAATCCTTCCCATTGAATCTCGATGTTATGACACAGATGATGTAAATGAAAACATTCCATTAGTTGCATATGAAAGGATAAATACTAATTGCAGTGGAAAAGCTAACGAGAGCATTACTATTAAGGATACTTATATTATTGCGAAAAGAGACAAGAAACATTTTTCCCTTTCTTGTAAGCGATAATAATTTTAAGGCGACGAAATGTTAATTGTTTCGTTTCTTTTTAATATTTAAAGTCTTGATCGAGACCTTAGTATTGATCTTGTTTATAAGCGCATTTGTATGCGATTTTACAACCGATTTACCACATGTACCCGTACATCCTTATTTATATAACTGTAAATATTGATTTTGAATTAGTTGTTGCATTATATTATAAACTGAACATGCGGTACAACATTCTTAATTCTAAAACATCCATTTATCACCAAATCAATAATTAAACTCACCCGCTGCATAATAAATCTATCGCTTTCCTCATATCAGCAGTTCCATTATTGTAACGTTATTAATGCTGATACATTACACAAGTTCAAATTGAAAACAAAAGCAGGAAACGCATGTTGTTGAATTGTTTGAATGCAATCTTTATTTATTTTTTAATATATTGCATGTGTTTTAATTGCAATGCGGTATTGACATTACTAGATTTTCATTTACACCATGAGGCTAAACAATGTGTTATTGTGTTGTTTAATGATCAATGACTTTAATGATATCATATCATATTAAGTTTTGTGTGACAAAATAACACACCTACAAAACCTAATAAATAATAATCACATTAATAAAACTAAAAAACTGATTAAATATAAATTCACATATACGATCACTCACATAATGCCAATGAACATAATACATCAATATATAGGTTCCATGTGATTTCATTCATTATATCTTCAAATGTTTATTCACATTGTAGCACCTACTGTCAAGTACGCTTTTGTTTATTTTGTATAGCTTCATACTAGTAGATTGGCAGGCCTGTACCACACAAACTATATAATGAAAATGATGTTTTTGTCTATTTCAGTTCACTAGTCACTCGACATCTTCAGTTCGTATAACTGGAAGACACCTTCTATCCAGTGCGCAAATGCAGCCGCTTCTCTACTTACTCCCATCATTTCAACAAGATCTATATGTGTGTCCCCTAAGAGCGACTTGGCCTTTTGTATACGGTTGGAAACATCAGCGCCAGTTATTTCAAAATTCGAAAGCCGTCTGTTAAGGCTCTTCTGACCACCTAGAATTGTCAGATGTGGTTGAATGTCCTCCCAAGTCACGATCTTTGACAGTTCCTCGCCTAGAAGTACCAGTGTAGCACGTAGAACGCATACAAGCCGATCATCTGGTCTGTTTATTGACCTGAGAGGTGCAATATCAGTATTGCTGATTTGTTCAATAGCTTTTAGACACTTAATATACCTCAAAAGGTACCTGTGTCTAGCACAGGCCTTTCGGAATATGTCGACGACCTTTCTGTCGCGGTGAAGACCACTTGCACGAGCTTCATTGAGAGTCTGCGCCAAAAGCTTTATGTCTAAGCCTTTGACAACCTCAGTGAGTCTTCCAATTAATTTTGCACGAAATTCTTCCATTTCCTGCTTTGGGTCTATTTTAGCTATAACTCTATAATTAATGACGTGCCCTTTATCAGTGGCATTAAGCGTTGCATTGATGTTCATAATCATTTCGGAAACTCTTTGAATTGGCATCTGTACAACGATGACTCCATCTTTAGATGGAGAAAATGAACTGATTGCACCATCTCGAGCATAACTATTATCTTCTTCAGGCTGTTCGTCATACAGATTTGCCACCTCCTGTAACGTGTAACTTAACGATACATTCCTAGTTCTTGCGTTCGGTAAAAGTCCGAATTTCACCTCCAAAACCTGCCCAGCAATACAAGTGATCTCGCCCCCTGTGTGTGATATTGCTTTCAGTCCACATTCCTCAAAATAAGGGTTAGGACCCCATCCGATCTTTTCCACCTTAGGAAAGAATACCAGCCAATCATGTACCATTTTAACTTGAACATTATAAATCGCAATCCAGTCAAACTCCTTACAGACATCATTTGATCGACCGCAAATTTCAATTTTGTATAATCCAGCTCTTGGGAACCGAATATTTATTGACAATATCGTAGCACTGGAGAACCGAGATTCTCCATTTAAGTCCGTCTGCATATCAATGCCCTCATCGTTCTGATCTGACACCGAACGCTTCTGAATAAAATCAATCTGTAGATTGGTATTGTCAAGCTTTTCCAGCTCCCACATTTTTTCTTCATTATAATATTTTGCCAGCAATTTGAATTCCTGTTTAGAAGCCTGAGAACTGTCAAGTTGAAAGCATAACTCGAGTTCACCTTCCTCACAAAGTATTACTCTGTGCTTTTCAGACAGCATTTTCATATTTAACTCAAAGAATCGAGGTTTAATGAACGCCTGTGCTTCAAATGCTAATTGTGTCATTGGTTTGTCAACTAGTTGCCATGTTTCATTATCAGTGAAATGTGTAAACTTCAGCATTTCCGGATCGGGAAAGAGATAACGGGTATCCACTGTTTCCCCAGAACCCCAAAGAACGTCAACGAGCCTCCAATGTCCATCTACTAGCACTGCATTCCATTCTCGTGTATATTTTGCCTTCAGTCTTTCTTGGGGATAGAAACTATCGCCTTTAACAAAGCCTTTAATGATAACACATGGAATCTTTGCGTAGAAACACATTAAAGCAAACAGGACAGCGCATGTGTTTCTACATTGCCTGATTTGATTTATTTGATACGCTAAAGAATAGCGATCTGCTGATGTCAAAACAGGTGTAGTGCTTGTAATTTGTTTCGTCAACCAGAAGTACATTATCTTAACCTTGTCAGCATCTGTCAGGGTAATACCGCTGTGTGATTGTGCCGCATGACCTAGAATTGCTTCGATAATCACCTTTAAAGACACCGCCCGATTAAGTAATGTTTCTTGACACAGAGATTCTTTTAGTTTATCGTCTGTAATGTGATGATTGATTGCGCGTTCCGGAACATTAGGGAGTATTACAATGCTTCCTAGTTTCGATTTGTTATTCGTATAAAGGTCGTATTCCCCGCTGTATACCATACTCAGGTCGCCATTCTTCGGAAGGTACGTGACCATGAACCAGGGTTCAGAACCGTCGGTGTTATCTTGAAGGGAAACAGTATTGCCCATTATTGCTTGTGAAATCACGATCTGTAACGAAGATATTGCACTGAATGTAATTTTATTTAGATTTGCATGTCAGTAAGAACTGTTCCTTGAAAGAACTTTAACGGAAACAAAAGAAACAACATTTGGTTGATTTATCGTAAGGAATGGTAATGGCAGAAACAACCATGGACAATACAGTGTTTTTTATGTGTTTTTTTCAATGTCGATATGTTTTATTGTCTTATATACCACACACTATGCAGTGTTATAATATCAAAATTATCAAAAATCGGATTCAGCCTTATATTATTTTACATGATTGCTAGTATAAAAAGTAACATGTTATACTTTTTACAACATATCGTTTTAAGCCATTAAATCATTTGCAATCTTAAATAATCAATCTTACTTAAAAACATTTCGACATCTGAAAAAAGTGTTTAAAGATGAGATAAGAGAAACAAAAATATGCATAGCGATAAATATAATTGATAATTTCATGAAAGAAAGTATTATATAAACAATATCAAAATGGACTTCACTAGTCCGACAGTTAATGGTGTGTACGTGTAATACAGCGAATACGTCGTAAATATTTCGCAAAATTGATGGAAAATACTTTCATTACAACATTATAACCAATATTTAAGCAACATGTTAAATCCTTGGTGTTTTGCTTGTTATTCTAAAATACGTATGTTAATTGGTCANGTCCCTTATCGTTTTTGTTTAAAGTTGCGCTGATGTTCATAACCATTTCAGATAGTCTATCGATATGCACCTTAAGCACAATAATTCCGTCTTTCATTGGACAGAATTCGCCTACTTTTACACACTTGCTGACCTCGTCTGTATCTAGTTTCAGTGTGTCATAATTTTCTATTATTTCCCGTAGTGTGTACCGTAAACGTATATTTGTAGTTTTGTGTTCGGGCAAAATTCTAAATTTCAACTCTAAATCCTGATCCACAATACACTTGATCTCACCGTTTTTATGAGATATTGCCTCAAGTCCGCATTTGCATAGATACGGATTAGGTCCCCAACCAATAGCCTCCATCTTCGGAAAAAACACTAACCAGTCGTGAACCATTTCGACTTGAACATTGTAAATCGCGATAAAATCAAGTTCCTCATGTATATCAAGTGAACGACCAACGATTTCTAATTTATATAATCGTCGGGCATTTGGAAATCGAATTTTAATCGACAAGATACAACTCTGTTTGTTGTCCTCTGGATTAAGTATTTCTACTGAATCATCGAGCTTATCGTTGTCCCCTGACTCTTTGATCACTTGAATAAAATCCATCTGTAGATTAATGTCATCAAGCTTTTCTATCTTCCACATTGATTTTTCGTGATACTTTGCAACACACCTGAATTCTTGGCAAAAGGCCATTGAAGAGTTCAGTTGAAACCGATATTCTATCTCTCCCTCTTCACATATACTGACACCCTCCTTGCCATTAATAACGGTCATTTTCATTTCAAAAAACCTCGGTCTGAGTAAAGCCTGTGTCTCGAATTGCGATTTTGTCTCAATTGGTGTTTCAATCAACTGCCACGCCTTTTGATCGGTAAAGTGCGTGTACTTCAACATTTCCGGATCAGGAAAGAGGTATAGAAGATCAACTGTGGGGCCAGATCCCCAGTAAATGTCTACGAATCTCCATTCCCCATCTACCAGCACTGCATTCCATTCTCTTGTGTATTTCTCTCTCATTTTTTCCTGGGGGTAGTAGCTTCCGCCTTTGACAAAGCCTTTGATAATCACACATGGTATCTGTCCATAGAAACACATTAAAGCAAACAGTACAGCAGGTGTGCTTTTATGCTTTTCAATCAACGCCAGCTGATGAACCATTAAATATTCATTTGCCGACGTGTGGTACTCAGGATGGTTAGTAATATGCGTTGCTAACCAGTAAAATAATGCCCTAACTTTATCGGCTTGAGTGTATTCTACATTTGTCGACACTAGTTTTCCGAGTAATGCCTCAACGATGTCTTCGACGGTACTCTGGTCGCTATATGCTACATCCTGACATATTTCTACAACAGTTTGTAGTTGTAGTTGCACGCTGTACCGTATATCTCCTTTTGGTGGTCCAGGAGGAAGTCGACCAATCCTTGCCAAGATGTCCGTGTCGTTCGTATAAACCTTGAATGTATCGTTGTAGAACATTGGAAGGTTATGCGACTTAGGTAGGTAGGTTGACATAAACCAGGGCCGTTGTTGTTTAGGACCCTCGCTATCTACGTGGTATGAATCCTGGTTACCCATGACACTGTCTTTTATTCCAAAATCCGGACATGTATCACAAGTTAAACGTTTGTTTTGTTTTTACTACATTTGCTGTAAAGTTCATCTTACTAACAATTTGTTATTCAACGCACAATATAATGTATACATCGTGTGTTTCAAGCACAATTATGAATATCTAAATGAAAAGATCCACATTCTCCGTTTACAGAATACTCATTTATCACCAAGCATGCGTTCTTACTATTCTTAAATATATTTATGCCGCCCGAAGTTTTGTCATAAGTGACCCAATATTGGCACACTTGTTATGAGGTAGTCTTTTTTTACGATACTATCTTTACCATTCCTTTGTTAAAGTAACACAAAATATCACATTAGAGTAACCAGAGAATAGAAGCCGCATCGAGGTCGAATAGCAAACACTTATGTCTATAGTGCCCATTTTTGATAAAACGATAATATACATGCGGTTATCGATCAAATCTAATTGAAGGCCAATGAGATATATTGCAAATCGGTTAAACATATACAACGCAAACATGTTATAAGCTATCTTTCATACTCAATCATCTGAGAAAACTGGGTAAAATGAATGTGCGTAAAGTGTCGTCCCAGATTAGCCTGTGCAGTCCGCACAGGCTAATCAGGGGCCACACTTTCCGCTTTTATGACATTTTTCGTTTAAATGAAGTCTCTTCTTAGCAAAAATCCAATTAAGGCGGAAAGTGTCGTCTCTGATTAGCCTGTGCGGACTGCACAGGCTAATCTGGGACGACACTTTACGCACATGCATTATGCCCAGTTTTCTCAGAACGCGACACATGTTATAAGCTATCTTTCGTACCCAATCATTTTGCCACAAACAGTATAATTATTACTTGTGTGCATTCACATATCAAAATCGCATGTAAAATGTATATGTATTTATTTGTCAACGTACAATTATCCTCAAACATAAAGAGTAAATTAAATAATCATTAAATTAAAAGATTTTGGGGCCCCTGATCATCATAATTATAATCCCCATTATCACAAGCATAAGAAATGGTCATGAGTGTCATAATCGAGACATTTACACCATCATTATCATCATCATCTGGATCATCATTATTAACATCAACATCATCAGTATCATCATCATTATGATCAGTTTCAGCGTCATTCTTATTATCAGTATCACAATCTGCAATTTCATCAGAACTATAATTCATTATAGTTATGGTCGCCGTTATGTTGTGAATTGCCTGTTACCAAAATGTAATTATCCGCCCGAAGGTCCGATGCACAGCCTACTCTTACCAACGTTGAGCCCAGAATGAAATATATTTTAAACCTTATTGCTGTCACTGGCCTACCCTAAATAAATCGAATTGATTCTAAAATCTACATCTAGTACCGGCTTATATAATATTGCCAAATTAATATATATAATGCCGAGAAATTGAGAATAGACATTTTATAATTAATTTTTATATACTGTTCATTATTATTATTATTATTATTATTATTATTATTATCATCTCATTTTTCATTTACGATTACTATATGTGTATTGTTTCACTATTGTCTTTAAAGTTAGCACTTGGATGATTCATACTTTTTTGTAAGTTCTGTTGACTTTGTACTTCTCCATGTTGATATTATTTATTGTGCTTTCAAATTGTATAATGTTTATGCAATAAACGTTGGACTTGGAGTTGTGGAGCCCAATCCGGAACCAAAGTGTTCGATAAGTAAACAACCCTGCGTGTGAACGTATCGGTCGGAAACCCGCGATTGCGACACCAACAATTATCAATAAATAAATTTGCCAAGGTATGATTAGAAAAATCACTCGTGTATTGATAAATATCAAAATAACAAACAAATTATAATTATCTGTATAAAACATTTGCTAATGTGTAATTATTACTGATTGTACAAAGGTGTAAACTGATGTTTCTTTATCGTCCATCGTATGTTGGCCATTTTTTCTGTTTAAATATTGAAAATGATCACAAATATGGTAAACGTTAACTTGTAATACCATACAACGTACACGAGTTATATAAGCAAGAAATATGTAAAAGAACAGTCATCAGAAGACAGTTTTACTATGCGCACGCACTATGCCATTCGCATTTATCTCCCTTAGACTAAGCTCCGTCAATTTTGGGTATACCGACAGCGATTAAATCCCTTAGACTATCGTATGATTTCAACCATTTTATGCATGTTTCCTCTCCCTTCTAATGCAAGGAGTTGCCATACTCATCGAGCGAGATTATGTGTTGTACTTGTAGCTAATTACAAAACAATATTACAAGAGGTTAAAGAGAGATTGTACGATTTTGTCAAATATTTATGAATTTATATAAAATGTGTAAAAAAAACTTATTATACATACATTTCAATATAATTAAAATAAACGTTAAGAAGAACATGTGTCGAAAAATGCGAAATAAGCCAGATATTTAATTCTGAAATCGAAAAAGGCTTCCAGTCGAATTCGCCAGCATATATATCATGCATGTACAATGTGAATCTAAATTTAATTTTAGTGCAGATTCGTTCATACGACACAAAGACACAATTTTGTTTCATAGCAAATACGAGTAAAAGTGTCGGCATCGGCTTTAACCAGAGCTGACTTGTCGTTGCTGCATTTTATGAAATTCGTCTTCAATGTATAATTGGTCTTGCCTATTTTGTGTTATTATAACATATTTTTATCAATATATTACAATTTAACACATGAAAATCGTACAGTCTCCCTTTAATGGCATCTTGTGCACGAGTAAAGACGTGCTGTTTAACAACTGGTAAAATGTGGGTATGCATACATTAAAGTAAAGTAAAGTTACATAAGGTAAAAAAAAAAACAATTGTCATTACCGTTGACTAATGCGTCGAATATTATTCTGAACACTACCATTACATATAGTTAAATTGATAGATTTATATTGAGAAAAAATCCACTTACTTCACATTACGACAAAAGTGCAGAAGATATGATTCGATTTGTCAAGGCACCTCGTAAACTTTGCCTAACCAACTTTGACGTTTTGGCAGGACACTGTGAGTAATACTTGGCATTTAGACTGTACCATAAACAAAAAGAAAATACATGTCATAATCAAATTGTCAAATACAATAATCAATACCGAAAAAGGACTGAAATACCAACATGACAAGGACCAATTTGTGGCACTTGAATTAAGTGGTATTATATAGTACGGCGTTTAGTCTCTCCCCGTGTTTTGAACGATTTGTCAGTTGCATGCGTCTGTAAGACGATCCTCGGAGCGCTAAATTATAGATAATCAAGCGCTTGTTGCACCCTGATCTTGAATAATCAATCACTGTAATTAGAGCGGTTTTTATTTGTTTTTGACATGCAGTTGTACGTTATCTTGGAAAGATAATGCTGATTTGTGGCGAAATGACAGCATTACAATGGGCTATGAACATTTATTTTCAGACAAGGCATAGCAAATTCAATGTGCTCGACTTCGTAGTTCTAGACAAGCGCACATTTGAAGGCATACTTTTAAACGATGGTATGTTTTTTCTCAAAGGCGCATGGTGGTGTTTTGCCATAGTGTTGTTGTTATGAATACATGTTAACGTAACATCAGGTTATAGAGTCGTTATTAAATGACCTTTTCACCTCACCGTATGTTATCTTATTTTAAGGTCGCTTTGTACCCCAGTGCCGAATGCGTTGGGACCTGTATTCATGTGTGTTTTTCGTGACAGTATAATTAAGGCTGCTTTACTGTAAAAGTTTGGTTGTAAAACAATAACAAAGTTCTATTTTTTTCTAAAGTTTAAATAAATATACACAATGTAGCTCTTTCACCAGTTTCTATCGTTACAGAATTCAATTACACTGATACGTACCCGGTCTGGACGAATCCGCTCTCATGACTTGTTTATATCGGGAACCAACCCGGAAGATTCTACTTCCGTCAATACGAACGNGGCTGGAAGCCATTTTCAATTTCAGATTGAAATATATGGCTTATTTCGCATTTTTCGACACATGTTCATCTTAACTTTTATTTTAATTTATATTGAAAAATATGTATGCTAATTTTTAACACATTTTATATAAATTCATTTTTATTTGACAAAATCGTACAGTCCCGCTTTAAACGATGGTATGTTTTTTCTCATAGGCTCATGGTGGTGTTTTGCCATAGTGTTGTTGTAATGAATACATGTTAGCGTAACATCAGGTTATAGAGTCGTTATTAAATTACCTTTTCACCTCACCGTATGTTATCTTATTTTAAGGTCGCTTTGTACCCCCGTGCCGAATGCGTTGGGACCTGTATTCATGTTTGTTTTTCGTGACAGTATAATTAAGGCTGCTTTACTGTCAAAGTTTTGTTGTAAAACAATAACAAAGTTCTAATTTTTTCTAAAGTTTAAATAAATATACACAATGTAGCTCTTTCTCCAGTTTCTATCGTTACAGAATTCAATTACACTGATACGTACCCGGTCTGGACGAATCCGCTCTCATGACTTGTTTATATCGGGAACCAACCCGGAAGATTCTACTTCCGTCAATACGAACGACAATTACAACGCCTTGTATATTTATATATTTGTTCTTATATGTATTGTTGTTTTTTTTTTAATTTAAACAACAAAATATGCGTTTCCGTTACTGTGTGAATGGTAGTCGGTACCCATCTCCGTTCGCAGGTTTAATAAATGTGGCACCTAGTTACAACACGTTACATCTATGACTGTCAAGATATGCACATTTTGAACAAAAACTTGTTTTGATAATGTTTGAGGGGTAATTTCGTTGAACAGTATCGTTATATTTATTCAATGCATAATATGGAGCCAGTAGGAATGTAATACAATGTTTTATTACATGCTTCACTACATAATTGTGTTCTATGTACTATTACCATAAAGAATATGTTTATCTTAAGCATGTGTTATTTAGCTCTTTGAGCTTTTTCATTGGCTATTTTTTTGTTTGACTGGTCAATCGCGCTACGTTATTTGTTTGACATTACGTTGCAACGTCAAGTGACGTCATGCTATGTTAACAATTTTCCGGTTTTATCATGACGTTAACGTAAATATTAATTGTCTTTGCTCATTTAAAAGAATTAGGCTCGAATATTAACAAAAGTCTTGAACTTGTTTAATAAAGTATGTTATAAAATGACAACTCGTGTCACATACAGACAGAGGTTCGCTTATAATAGTATGATGGTTGTGTGTGTGTAAGTGTTATATATGCATAAGCCCCTACATTAATATTGATTAGATTACTGTGCTGCCAATGTTGACAAAAAGACATTCACTCAGTCATATTGTTATTTAAAGGTTATGCAATATTAAATAAAACATTATCAATTGCAATATGAATTGCAATTCAACCATTCAACAAAACAAAACAATGTCAATGCAAAAATTAAACTAATCCAATAACCCTTATGTTAGGTGAGGTATTCGTTTGTAATTTACGTGACATTGAGCACGTCTAGTTAGATTTCAAAACATAATATGCAAAGGCATTTCTGTTAATTATTGAACGACGTTTGAGTATCGAGTTAGAAATTAATGTGATGTTTTTTTTTTGTTCGCACTTTCTTTTGTTTGAGCGCCGGGTATTAAATTACAAATGAAAGTAAATGAAAACGTTTCATTATTTGTGATTGTAGAATTAAATCGATCATGCTTATAACTATAGTGAATTGTCATTACTGTTTTAAATTTTAAAAAAAATAATATGGGATTAAGACATTTTGCTTGATTCTTGTATATAAATATACGGATAATCGAAATCATTGTTAAAACAAGTACCCTAACACACTATATTATTACATGTGTACCTATGTTTAATCCATTAGGTCGGGGAGGTGATAAAAAAGGTGAACACGTTTTGCCATTTTTACTCGCGTATTTATTCTTGTATATGAATAAATTTAAATTAAATGTTTAGTTTCATAAACAACGTCCATCCCCTTACCGGCAACGACATGTGCTGATTATAGCACTAAGGATGGTCATAAATTAATAAGTTATAGTAATTTTCAGCCATGCTTAGAATTTTACGTTTAAATTCTACGCAAGAAAAAAAGAAGTAATTTAGTGGTCGAAACGGTATAAAATGTATTGATTTCATAAAAAAACATTCCCAATCCAAGAGGAAATATGTGCTATAACCAGATTTAAGAAATCAATAATTAATAATCAATTAATCTGTTCCAACTATGTTCATCTCATTATCATGATTAAAAAAAACTCAATTTTTTAAAAGATCAATGTTATTGTCACCTGTAAACTTGGTTTCTTCATTTTTCTCTCCGTTTAGTACGTCCATCAATCAGTCCCCCGTTTCGTATCCATTACTTTCAAGTTCGTTCGTATGTCTATAGAGCTGTGACCTTTATCGTGCAATGTTACATGTTTACGTCAGTACAGGATTCGGTGAAATTAAAGACACAGTTCTTATGTATGGCAGAAGAATTCAAAAATATAACACCCCCTACCGCGATAATATAAACAAACTATATTTTATAGATTTCTTTTTTTTTAATAGTTTTGCGTGTTATTGAACTAAACAACGGTTGCTTGTTTTCTATGTATATAGAACACGCATTGCAAAAAGAAAAGCAATTAAATGTGTTAACGATTTGCTGAAATTTCTGCAAAACCTGAGTTATGTCTAGTCATATATATTAATATATTATTATGT
This sequence comes from Dreissena rostriformis, assembly GCA_007657795.1. NCBI lineage: Eukaryota > Metazoa > Mollusca > Bivalvia > Myida > Dreissenidae > Dreissena > Dreissena rostriformis. The sequence goes on from VMBQ01001223.1 coordinate 73,233, forward strand.
ATTACTATTTTAAGTGTACATACTAAATGTGTTGCATAATCATATTCATTTCAATTCCTATAAGTGTAACTGGTATTTTCAATGAGTTTATATAACCGATGAATGATAATGGCATTTGAACACTCACAATCGGGGCTAATAATGCGTATGAAAACACGCAAAGTATGACTTCGTCGCATTTCGAGCAAAATGATACAATGTGTGTTGTATTACAAGTGCCTTTTCGCTTTTTAAAAAGCAAAAAAAAAAAATTCTCTCGAAACCGAATGGTTAAATAGGTTTATCCCCGGCCTAGTTGCCTGTCCGTCCGCCGTCAGAATATAGATCCTGCGATATTTCAAAATAGTACCAAAGCTAGTTGGTAAAACCTTAATATGTGGATAGAGGGCAATATGGGAAATATAAACCGATATTGCGATAGCTCAAAAATCCTAAGAAAAAACTCGATATGGTATAAGAGTTCTTTATGGGAAATTTACACGTAATTTCGGAGTTTTTTATTAGACAAAAATTGTGATTGCTTTGTTTATAGAAATAAGTGTGAACACTCCGTAAATCTGAATCCTGAGATATCTCTAAACGTAAATAAGATAGGATGATAATACTTAGTATGTGGATATAGGACCAATGGAGAATATGCACGTTATTTCCTGTTATTTTTTCTCCTGCCGAACATGGAGGTCTCTATGGTTACAGAAATCTGTAAAAACTGAAATTTGGATTTTGGGACAACTAAAAACAGTATTAAGCCTTACTCCGACAACATTAACACGGTAGAGAGCTGATGTATTGTCTGTGATAAAATTCTTCTTTATATAATATATTTTATGGAATTTGTCACGAAGTGTGAGTAATTTTTTAAAACGTCTGACGCTCTTTATCTTGCAAATGCTATTTGTTCATATCAGAATACCCTTATCACCTAAATTACAAAATGTATGAGTCGCGTCATACGAAAATGGGTCGTTTGCCGCGCAAACTGGTCAGGAGCTACTCTGCCCGCTAATGAGACCATGAACCTTGCTTGACACGGTAGCTCCTGACCAGACTGCGCGACTGCGCAGGCTGGACTTAAGCTGCGCTGGTCGCGTATGACATAAAACCCTTTTTCGCAAGACGCGGCTCAAACGAATTTCCATGCTCCCCTTATGTTTTGAGTGCACGCTATTTCTTGTTATCTTGATAGATAAATACCAGCTTATGGTTATGAAGCTAGCACGATCTTGTTTAAGAGAACTCTTCAGTCTGTTCTTCTATATAATGGTCACATTATGTAAATGTGTTATGTGAAAATAAACTTGTAAAACGTGTACAAATCTAACAATTATTTGCTTTTTCTTGGTCGTCATAATTGCTGGATAAATTGGTTTGATTACGCATAGAAGGGTTTGAGTTGTGAACTACTACGGTGTATTTAATTAACATTGAAATCGAAGACTGTGTTATGAGCTCAAAATAACATTTGTTAACGTATTTTGTTCAGAAAGCATGTTCGAGCAATATATTTTCCATTCGTGATAGTTATGTTATTGTGTTAGTCGCTTTAAACAAGTTTCAGCTAATACAGAAAGTATAAAAATAACTTTGTTTTCATTTTAACAAAAACTTATTTTATTTTCTACATATAAATGTGCCAAACATAAATTGTGAATATCATCTGCGCTTAGGCTTTCTTATTATTTTTATATTTTTTAGTAATATCAGTTCAAACATAATTCTCTTTAATAGTACATGCTTTAGAAAAAAAAGCATATTTAAACCATATTAAAACAAAGTCCGACTTCTTTACGGTTGCAATAAAACTGGGTTTATTTCCCTTTGTCAATTATACGCATATGAACGCCCGTCAAAACACGGCTGAGTTACGCTTTTAGAGAACGACCTTTCACCTCACACCCGCTGTCCCCTAAATAAAGGAACCCTAATATGTTCAAATTACTGGTTGCAAAGCAAGGAATAGCCCCAATTCGACAGGCCTGTATACGCCCATTTGTGAGCAGTCTAACCGCTGTACAAGTCCTCCGCTCTGATATTACCATATAAATCTAAATGTGCGCCCGTCGTCATAAAGGTGGGGGCGTGGTCAACTAATAATAGGGGACTTTTGTAGCCACTGCAGAATCCACCACTTTATTGGCTGGCGAAATTGATACGTTAAGGCTAATTGTACATAAAAAAAGGTAAATTGATTTTATTGTTTGGCGAATGGGACGCCTTAATTTATGTTCCGTGCTTGTATACAAAATATTACATCGTTGGCTTGTAATTTTAATAAAATACGAGTATAAAAACTTGTTTGCAATATAACTTCTCTATGTGTGTCGTTGAAGAAACTGATTGAGTATTACACATTTCACGTTACGAAAAAAAAATCATTACACAAATCAGTCATTAAGCACTTTTTTCTACCTTAATAAGTTTTAAGAAAATATTCATAATTTTATGTTTAAGTAGTTTTATTCATTTCCTTCATATATACAATCGTCGGGACAAAATGAATTCTTGTACAAGAAATGTAATATAAGGAAACAAAAGTTTGAACATAATCAGTTAAAACAATACTCGTATCGACAAAACACACGAGAAATAAACATTTCGGACAATATGCCCGGACTAAAACATAAACTAGAAGTGGAACCCATTTCTTTCAAGTATATGAGGATTAATGGAATAAAACATAGAAATCAACATACGCAAAATATGTATATAATACGCGATCATAAGCACAGAATCAACAAAGGGTCACTTGCGTACAATTTAAGGTTTAATATTCCTTAATCCCACGAGAACACTACGGTGCTGTTGTTGTTGTTGTTGATTTTATTTTTATATAAATGGTACATGCTGATGGGCTGTTATATTCTGTGTTCACGTAATGTTTTGATGAACTCTTCTGCTGATTTGCTGTTGATTGTTTGTGTTTTGGCCATTCCCAAAAGCATGAACATTTTTATGGTGAACATACAACTATTTCAGTCGTCATTGGGTTGTTAAAATAAATGCCACAATGAAATGTATGCAAATGAATTTGATCATTGTATAAGCAAAACATGATGTAAACAAGTATTACATATTGTGTTAAAGTACCGTTTATTATTGATGGTCAAGACATGTATATCTTATATTCGTAACCGTCCTAACCGTAAGTTTTTACCGAACGCTGAACATTAAAGAACTTTATTTGCTAAACAGGCAAATGTTAGTAACGTTTTCATGCAGTAATAGTACAAAATACAACCGTTCCAATATAAAATATGCAAACAGTCAACAAAAAAGTAAGCTATTCTTGGAATACCCTGTAATGTGCTTGCGAAAAAAAAATGGCGTGCACTAAACACAAGAGGTAAATCATATTTAGAAATAATTAAAAGCAGTAAAAGAGTCAAAACATATGAACATTTATTGCGAGGTATTGCCTTCATAAAACTGACGAATAGTTTATGTAATAAAATACCCATTGCTAGCGACTAAAAGTAATCAAAATTGTTTAGATTTTTTTTTTTGGCTTAAATTTTATCTATTACCGTGACGTAAATACTGGCCGTATAAGCTTTTTATGTAATGCAACATCGGAATTTCGATTAGGTGTGCATATATTACTCTTACAATATATTAAGCATAATAAATGTTCTGAACTAAATAATATTGAAAAATATGGGTTTGATTTTTATATACTATTTTTGTAAGTTGTGAATACATTTTAAAAAATAAATTTAAAGTAACACATAAGCTAAACATTTGTTTGCAAAATGCGTGTGTAGTTGTTCTGCTGTTAATATATTTATTGCCGAGATAAAACAAACTGTGCGCATTTTTAAAGCATTATAATTTCAAACTATTTGCTAAAACATTAACCGAAAACTGGGAAAAAAGTCATTTTTAAGACTTTTCCCGAGGTAAATCTCTACTAAACATAGCATCACTTAATAATTATATTGCAGCAAAAAAGCATGAGTTATATTCACCAAAGAATACATTTTTCGCGTTCGAGCAACGTATACTAGTTAACCAGCATTTGAATAATATATTCAATTATTAAAAAATCCAGTGACTTAAAAATATCTATCTATTCACCGTAAGTCCTTACTAAGTAGCGTTTCGTACACGGGCCCATGGATTATTTTTTTCCAGTAGCACATTCTCGTTTTGTCCAAACATTTAACTACGTCTCAGAGTGCGAATTTCGTACACTGTCCTCGTGATCGTCGACCACGATTTCCCCCGGAGATTCACACCGGTCGTGTTCGTCCGTTCGCGGCGAGTTTATACAACTATCCACAGAAAGCTCACTAGCTGAGTCACGCGCATGCGGGTACGCCGAGTCGCGCGTTTCCGCTTCCGGCGACTTACTCTCGCTCCGATACCGTTTCGGGGACGAGTGCGGCGCAGAGCGACACGACGAAGCTTTCCCGCCGCCTTCGGAATCCGAGTCTATATCGAACTCGTGGTCGGACGCTCCCGACGTCACTGACAACTGCTTGGTCGCCACGACGTCGTTTTTCAGTTCCTCGAGGTCGCGTTTCAACTTGGCGCGTCTGTTTTGAAACCACGTGATCACCTGCGCGTTTGTAAGTCCGAGAGTCTGCGCGATCTCGTCTCGGTCGGCAGGCGTCAGGTACTTCTGGTAGAGGAAGCGCTTCTCTAGTTCGTAGATCTGCTGATTTGTGAACGCGGTGCGTGACTTTCGCCGCTTTTTTGGCGTCGCGTGCTTGCCGAAGAGTGCCGCTTGTTCCCGGCGCTTGGCGTCTGAAAATAGTATGAACTATTATGAGATAAATTGTGATGTGTATACAATTCCATTTTCTTTTATTAATATTTAAAAAAGCATCATTAGTAATTTATAATTTATTAAATAGTACGCTGTGTAATATTTTTCGTACTATATAGGTAAAAAATAAACTTTATGATCTTGTTCTTGTTCTTGAAAATATGATCTTAAAAATAATTAAACCGGTAAATAAATAATATAATAATCTTATTTTTCTAAAAAATAAAAAAGCAAAACATATATTTTAACAAATAGATCTACTTCCAATGTGTAAAATACCATATAAATAAATAAGGTTTAAATACAATATTGTTTAATTATTTTTAATTTATTCACATTTAGAACCTTGTCGAACATTAAATATATAAAATGTTGAAATTGTTGAAATGTCAAATATATTACTTTGTTCATTCATACTGTCGTAATGCACGGACAAACGTATAGTCCTATGAATGTGTGATTATTATTTTAATTTTGTTCATTTATTTATTTATTTTTCGGGGGGGGGGGGATTGTGGTCAGAAATGTTTTAATAAATATATTGGGTTTAATATGGCTTATTGAAATATCGAACTAATCAAAGTGCATGTGACGTTTTACACAAATGTTGACTAAAATGTTGTCTTACACCATTATGTGATAATAGTTTTATTTCTGTTGTGCTTACGAACGCAAGTGTTGTATTATTCTAGCTTATCATAAGTGTTAATAAGCAAAGCGAACGTTTTTGTTGTTTCTCGGCAAATGAAGTATGGATAATTAATTGAGCAAATCAGTGTCGGTAATGCAAGTAATTAGTCAAAAACAACATTCATTATCGTTCGGTATGTATTAATTACACAGAAAGACCTGATCGTTTGCGGATAATCAATAAATTATGCAAATGTTATGCAAATGATTATCTAGCGGTGAGATCACAATATTTCACCATGATGATAATGGGAAAATGATACAAGCGAATATGGCGGCGAACTTAGTAAAGACCTGTGTTTTTGTAGAGGATAACAATTTCCAGATTTGTAAATTCTTTGGCGTGTTTTATTATTATTACTTCTACTTCTTATACTAATACTACTAAAAGTAGTAATAGTGGTAGTTGTTGTAGAAGTAGTTCGTGTTACTCAATGCATTAAAATTGAACATCGATATTTAGTTGTGTATACGCAAAATAAATCATAATGATACATTGAAAAGTATGTGCTTAAAACATGTTGTCAATAAAAGAAAATGTTCGAAAAGAAATGATATTTTGCTCATCCATAATTGCATTTATGAAAGCATAATTATCAGTATCATCATCATCAACGGCAGCTTCGGATACCGCAAGAGCAGCATCTTTATCCAAATACATGTATTTCTTTTGAACTTTAAGACGACAATTACTCTCCATTTTTTCAACACTTTCGGCAATTAAACACAACACAAATACATTCTATATTCGCCAAGATGTGTGCTCGTGCTGTCAATACACATCATTAAACCATATTTGATCTGTTCGATCAGATGTACTGACACTATTTATTGCCGTGTCTGTCACATCACTTTGGCTGACTTAATTAACAACCCGCCGACCCATCATACCTCGGGCAATAAACCGTGCATTTAGATACTTGGCGCAGAATTATGTGCACATTAATAACTCTAATAATGCGCTAATAAATAATTAATAAACTGTTAATAAACATACGTCTTGATCTTTAATACATCATGAATAATAAGAGACAGGTAACGACACTCAGTGAGTAAAAGAGGTGGGAGGCGAAAGCAATTAAGATGCTAATGTTCAGAATGATGATGGCTGTGTGCATAATAATTCTGCATTTATATACTATAAAACTGTTTACACTGTATTTAAGACCTATGCTTAAAGAGCTGATCAACGCGGGTTCCCGACGAAACGTCTTGTAGTTAGTAAACCGTAGTTGAATATCTTTTGTTTGACTAATAAGTGTGTGTTATTGATTTAATTTCTAAGCATATGTTTATACTTCTTCCCGTTGTTGTTTTTTTAATCGAACTGATAAACTTTACTGAATAATTATTCGAAAAATTGACACGGAATGTTTTATGTTTCTTTTGTACATAAAACGAATAATTGCGTACCAAAGATAAAACAAAAACAATGTTGTCAGCAATTTAACCTCTGGTTATCACCCGTCTTCTTATGTATCGAATACTAGCAGGCAAAATATTCACCGATGAGAGGTATTACTTGTTCTATTCGATTACTTTCAACACATACATATACATTTGTTTATGCTAAATATATACGTCATAAATCTATCGTGTATAGTACCTAAGGCTGAACATCTTTCTTCCGGTCATTAGGCAAGTTTACAAAAACTCCGCCTATGTAATTAACCCATGTGAATACTAAAACAATACAAACGTCTTATACTATCTAGCTGAAAATCATACTATAGAAGGCTAATTTGACTTTTGCGAGGGAGACAAGCGGTTGGTAGCAAAACAAAGCCGCTTGGATTCTTTGACGCGGCTTCTATATGCCATAAATTCGACATATACCGTAAAACAAAGAAATCTCTGATATAAGGTCACCGTCTTTGGTGCGCTTAATTGGTTTATAATTGTATCTCAATTAGTATGTTCATAAAAAATACTTTAGGACTTCTGCCAATATAACTTGTTTAACGAGACACGTGTCTTATTAAAATGCTTCAATTACTGTAAACACATTTAGAAAAGCTGTCATTACAGGTTTATAACAATAGCAATATTCTTCAATGACACCGTTATGTTGGATTGTTGCACACAATTTTGTGAATACAGCGTACATATGTGTCGTGCTCGTATAAATGTATAACCGAGTAGATAGCAAACAAAAAAAGATGACTATGACAATGTCTCGATCTACTAGTTTTAATTTATTCATATATATCCGTCATTATACACAAATGTCATTTAAGGTGAACCTGAACACAAAAAAACATGGACACACTGACATTCAAAAATGCACGAATTCCTCACAACAGCGATGAAAACAAAACGAATCTAAGGCGGAATTTAGTTTTCTCTGTATTTAAGTAAAAGGATAACGAAGTTGTGTTGATGAAGTTGTAACTGTTTCCCGACGGGTTTTAAATTAGCCCTATAGATCATCCTGTCAGTTCGCTCATACCAGGTGTCGAGTTTTCATTTCGTGCATATTACCCTGACAACGTCTTCAATCACGGAACCACCGTCATAGGACCAAGCTGTGCCGCTAACAAGACCACTGATGCCAGGCTTTCAAAGTCATTTTGCATAAGAACCGCGCTCGGGGAAAACGGGGTTTAAAACATGTGCGTAAAGTTTCGTCCAAGATTAGCCTGGTCAGTCTGCACAGGCTTATATGGGACGACACTTTCCGCCTAAACTGGATTTTCGCTACGAAGAGACTTCCTTTAAACGAAAAATACAATACAAGCGGAAAGTGTCGTCTCTGATTAAACTTTGCGGGCTACACAGGCTAATCCGTGACAATATTAGACGCACATGCATTAAACCCCGTTTTCCCAGAGCGTGGTTCATATATTTAATAAATCTTGCCACATCGACATGGATCTAGATTACAGCGTATACGTGGATTAAGTTAATTTAATAATGAAATATTGCCGACTATACTGTATTATTCTTATGTTGTTATACCCCCGTCACACCGGACTGGCGTCCATACTGCGTCCTTATGGCGACCCAGGTCGCAGTGAGGACGCCATAGACGCCGGAGAGACGCATTAAGAACGCAAGAGGTCGCAATGAGAACGCCGAAAATGGCTCAGAACGCGAGCCCACGGCGACCACTTTGAACATGTTCAAAATGGTCGCCGAAGTCCGGCGTTCTTACGGCGTTCTGTTAAGGACGTCGTAGGGACGCCGTAGAGACGCAATAGTCGTAGTAGGGACGTGGTAAAGTCGCTGTTAGGTTGCCATGGACGTCGTGTGGTCGCCGCTCAAACCCACAGAAGATGATCATTGACTGCAAGGTATGTCGCCGTGTGGTCGCCGCTGCGGGGACGCCATGGTCGCAATAAGAACGCAGTTAGAACGCCAAGGACGCCGTATGGTCGGCTTTGGTCGCCGTAAGAACGCGGTAAGGTCGCGAGGGACGTATTAAGTGATGACGCGCAGAACACCATAAACCAGGACGCTGGTGTGACGGGAAGGCGAAAAACAGCATTTTTACAGAAAAAGTCATTGGCGTCCTTACTACGACAATCAGAAATTTCCAGAAACACAGTCTTAGGTCGCCGTAAGGACGCCAGTCCGGTGTGACGGGGCTATAAGAAGTACCAAAGC
>VMBQ01001223.1:83671-123938 GCA_007657795.1 Dreissena rostriformis
GAGCAAGGCTTATATATATATATATATATATATATATATATCGTACAAGTGCTTCAAAATACCTTTATTTTTTTGGCCACCCGAATGGTTAAAACCATGCGTAATAAATAAATCTTAATTAATAAATCAGAACGGTTGAATAAGCCACAATCTGGCGGGGCAAATGGGTGCGTAATCGGTGTCATTCACAGATGGCGGAAACATGGGTTATGGTAGTGATTGATCCCCTTCATAACAGCGATAAGTGAACAACAGGTCAACCCAAATGGATACAATATTGAGCAAAAAATCAATTTCCGTTTTTAATTTGTAACAAATGTGTTGTTTTTCCTCTGAATTACTATTATTATTTTAATCATTATTATTACTTCTAGTTGAAGACACTACTAGTTCTACTTCTATTCTTGCTCCTGTTGCTACAGCTGCTGCTGCTGCTGCTGCTACTGATACTGCTGCTGCTACTGCTACTACTATGACTACTACTGCTACTATGGTGACGAAGAGGATGTATTATCGTTTACATTATTTTAAATTCAAATGAGGATTTTAGAAAGAAATACAAATTGAAACAATTAAATTCACATGATTTCCTGTGTTATTATATACTTTATATCTCTAAAATCGGAAAATATAACTGCAAAAAGACCGGTTTAAATTTAACATTCAAGAAATAGATCGCTGAATAAAATGCCACAACGATGTACAACGCCATCGGCAAAACAAAAAAACACCGCCATATAAAGGGTCATAAAGTACTAATTTGTATCAATAATATCTCATAACAGCCTAATTCAGCATTCCGAAAACTGCTGATTTACGAGGTGATCATTGTGCGATGATAACTAGCGCAACCGTGAATTTGACCGCCGAAAAAACAGACAATGAATTGCCGCAATCGGCAGATCAAAGTGACCGCTGGGCAGTGAAGTGGTCACTGGTGACGCGTCGTCAATCGGTGATCGCACACAAGAATGTTGAAAATAAATGCAAATTCAACTGAAATCAATAGTCAATAATAATACTAATAATACTAATAATAATTATAATAATAATAATAATAATAATAATAATAATAATAATAATAATAATTATAATAATGATAATAGTAATAATAACAATCATCATCATCATCATCAATAAATTAATTTTATGTGATAGCCTTTTCATTTTTTGAATGAACATCTGTATGTCTTATCATGAAATTATTATTGCCGATGCTTTAATTGTCTAAGTATAACTGTAGTATTCGAATAAATAAAAACAACCATGTTCATGGTATATATAATGCAATAGCTGTTGCTAAAAATAAATATATAGATACCATGATAAACAGCGGTTCGAGAAAACAACACAAGTATGGTTGCACATGCAAAGCAACTTAATTGTATTTCTAACAAAACAAAAAGAAGCAAATTGTTGTAAATGCTGCAAAATAAATAATTCGATTGTTTAAACTTTGAAAATTCACTATCAGATGTCTGCAGGTTTTGGATTGTGGCGCCAATTGGCGCTGAGTATTGGTATAAACGTCAACGTATCCCTGGTTTACATCTTCTACATTATCAACTCATTTCTCGTTACCCAGAGGAACTGGTATTCTCAGCACATTTAAAGACATTAAACCTCGATAAATAGCTACTTTTGCTCTTATCACCTCCGATCGGCTTGTACTTGACTATTAGCAAGAATAGATTTGGTGCTAATATATCGCCTTGATGTATACCCCTAAAACCCAGAGAACCGCCGCGGGAGGCGCGACGCGAGTAAAGCGTTAATGATCTTCCAAACCCCCTTATCCATTTCTATCGAGAGATTCGGGACTTATCGCGATCGGACGAACTCCTGTTTTCAAAGACAAGTAGTTTACAGCGTCTCGCTAATGCGTTTTTGAACACTGCTCGTGTCTACTGCAAGCTTGATAACGCAGAATGACAGGCAAAGATGCAGTGTGGCGGCTGCTAATGGGGCAAAACGTTTCTCCCAGGCGTGGCTCATAAATTTAACATGATTTTCCAGATCTGTGGTAGCGTATGATGAACATAAATAATCACCGCGAAAACAAACGCACCTCGAAAAACAACACAAACTCCCAAAAAATTATTCAAAAATAAGAACCGTGTATGCACTTTGTTTTGTTTCTCTAGTCAGGTCTGTGGTAGCCCACCGTACGATGCACATTAATAAGCACAGTTCAAACAAACGTACTTCGCAATACAACAAAAACTACACATTACAAAATAACAACAGTGTATGCACTTTGTTTCCTCTAGTCAGTTTTCTAATATTCGTTCGTCCATTAAAACTTTGCAGTAAGCTTGTACTTACATTTCGTTAAAATCTACTTTAACTTGCCCTTGTTGTCATACTATTTTTATAAGAATGAGTCGTTAGAGTGGAATGTTTCAGACCACATCAAAAGGCGTCTCGATATCTTGCACGATCGATTAAAATTTCGTTCATGAATGCAGTGTCCCACACATCAAGCATAGTTAAGAATACAATCCCGCTCCCGTGTTGCCTTCAAAAAAGCAGTAACAAAACAATACCACAATGCAAAGCCATATCCCTGTATAACAAGAACCCGTGATACATATTTAAGCCGAATGGTTTGTTTGGTTAGTCTGTAAAAGTCATTAGCCATGGAAACGTGTAAATTGAGTCTTGTTTGTCTTTGATGTTGATAATAGGTAAAAATTGATACTCCCAGTAGCTGATTAGGCCTCATCAAATTCTAAACTTAACAATTAGCGTGTTAATTGATTTCACAAACTCGTAATATTACTTGACGAGGTACTGACATGGCACTAAGAGAACGATGAGGTCTTGCCTGATTCATCTGGGGGTTAGCCTGACTGTGCTAACAACACATACATGGACTAGGCAATGTTGAGAATAAGATTGTTTATAATTAAGATATTATCTACTTTTGCCAAGCAAGTGTTATATATATTAATTCATATTTAAAAAAAAGGAACACATTGACAACGTTCACAATTCATATTATGAAACCAATTTGATCGCTGAACGTGTAATTTCATAACTTTGATGTAATCCAATCCTACACAAATGAAGCATGGCTTACTTCTACGTTTTTTTTTAGTCTCAATGTTACACAGTATGTATATAACAGACATAGTCTTGGTTTTAAATCGTTAAGCAGTCATTTTCAGTGTAACATGAACAGCTCATAGAAAACAATCTAAGTTACTTCAAAGAAAAAAATTGTGGTTAGATAATAAATGTTACGTATATAACAGCAGTCACTCTTTACAGTCTACTGATATATAAACCGCACGACTAATACGACAATAAATCATTATTTATACGTGCTTCTTTATAAAATACATTCATGATAAAGACAACACAATACATTTATCAGGACTGTACATATTAGATATACTAAACACAATAAACTATTAATGATATACTATTGCTGATAATTTTGTAAATATATTATCATGCATTCACTTGTTATTTATGATTTTCAGAATGTTCTCAGAAATCCACGTTAAGACTATCGATGTTCTAGATTCTGTTGACTTTCGTTGCATTGAGTATCGGACACATTTTTGTTTCAAAACTCCGTTAACAACTTCTGTTTTAAGTGCAGTATCTTTCTTCGGCCAGAATGTCAGTGCAGGTGCTGTCGTCTAATCATTCACTTAAATCCGATCTTAAGACCTCGCAATTAACTGTATTTTTGTTTTAAAAACTACCTTAAAATCTAGCTCCAAGTAAATGAAATACCCACAACGCTGACAATAAAACTAGGTATAGCAATTCACTGATGCAGACAATCAACAACCGACGTTTACTAAATTACTACAATTTCATTCAACGTCCCTGGGGCGGCGGGGCCCAGTTAAAAACTTACTGCTGAGAAATCCGAATGGTTCTCTTAATAAAAACGATGATGTCCCGGTGTGAAACCCATTTAGTTGATTTGGCGAGCAATTTACGGAAAAAAATACGGAATATATGGGATTTAGCATAATTTGTAATAAGATGTGTTTGAAGGGTTTAGAAGTTGTTTATTTCTCAAACTTAATAGCCTTGTTAAGTCTGAAATACAATTAGACGAGTGCCTCGGAGAGCTGGTTTTAGTTAGAGATTTACAATCCGATTCCGTGTGAGATTTTGTCGATATCTATCGAGTTAAAGTGAAACATAAAAACGTAGTAACTGCATTAACCGTTTCACTGAAATGTAGCAGGGTGTCTTTTCATGACTGGCAACGATATGTCTGCTTACGGTTTTGTTTTACATGGTTTGCAATCAGTTTAGAGTTACAGTGTACCTTGTTTCGAACGTTCTCTAACACAAGGAATCAGCAAAAATAGCTTCATATGTTCACGCGCATACTAAGTCTATGTCTACACGCACTCGTTACACGAATAAACATAGGTAGTTTTTTTTCCTTCAGCCTTTATTTCAGTTCAAACAGTATTTAACAGATAAATACAGATTACAGATAAATGAATAAATAGCAGAAAGAATGATTCTTGTCATTATAAACATACGCTTGCGATCATGCCTCATAGCTTCATGACTTTGTAACGAAATATGCTTAATACCGTATAATGAAAATTTAAGTATTTTTTTAATGATTATATGATAGTTTTTTTTAAAACCTGAGCATATTTACTTTTCGTGATCGTAAGTTATCTATCATCGTGTAAATGAACAATTATATTATTTTTACAACGATGAATGTTAACAAATGGAAGCGAACCATTTTGGCGTTTTATCGTTAACGCTAAATCAACTTTTAAAATGATGAATGGCTTACATAATACATATATTTCATGTAAATTACAGGTTTGTGTAAGAGGAACCGCCATTCATAGAATCGCACCTGACAACCTAGCAGCATATCGGTTTACATGATTCATGGGATGTCCGCACACAACAATGGTTTGTATTCGGGGAGTCTAGAAATTACTGAAGACCTCCTGTGTAACAGGTATACAACGTCAACGTCCTCGCATATTCATAATCATAACATGTTAAAACAACCATGTTATATCAATTTTATCTAGAGAATATATATATATACATGTATATATCTTGCAAATCAATATCAGTAATATAACTGAAAGCTAGCTTGGATTATAATTTATAATACTGCTTTTAACGATTAATGTATTACACGTTAACAATGTGTGCGTGTTATTTTATAGCTTACACGCAAACTATACATTTATAGGAATCTATGCTAATTTTTAAGAGTCTCTTAAATGTTAATATTTAAACATCACCATATGAAAAGATTACATTGCCACTTTGGAGTTCTAATAAGAATTACCATAGACTGTACACAATTGAACATAATTTAAAACAACAATAGTTGAATTGTGTAGACAAAACAAATACTAACACTGCAAAAATGAATACATATATTAAGTTAACTAAGTTTAGCACTAACCATGACGGTAGCATATAAAAAATATAAATGTAAGTGAAATCACGATATTGTTGGTAGTAATTTAAATTTATAATAATAATAGTAATACAAAGTATGATGTTACTCATCGTCAGTAAGCTACATTTAAAAGGCAGTACACATATAATAAAAAAACAAAATGAAACATATAACGTTTAAGTGTACTGTTTAGTTTTTTTTTAAAAGAAATGCTAAAAATAGTATTTAAACCGATACATAATGTGACTCTGATTTAAAAATATAAATGAAACATCAAGGCTCCATAATTAAAACGTATGTGAGGTTACATTCAAACATTCTGAACTGGGGTTAATGTCAGGTAGAAGCAATATGTCAGCAACTCTTTAGGTATGCTTCAGCAACTCTTGAAGTTTAGTATGGAAATACGGACTATAAAGCTTATAAATCAAATGAAATTGTTAAGAAGGGTTTTGACTCAAACAACTCCTCTGCTAAATACATTGCCAACGTGCGGATACCACTGCAATATACCATCAAAAGACGTACGATCATAGTTCACTACGGTTCCGTCTAGAAGACGGCAATATATCACTGTAGAATTTTAGGAATGCCTTTTTGCACCGACCTGCGCGCACGAGCAGGGCATATTTTGACCACAACCGAACACTAATAGATGACTTTTAANTTTGAATGCTACCTGAATAATGTTAGGTACACTAGTAGAGGATATTTGCTACCATAGAAGTCTTCAAGACAATACTTTGAGTCGGGAACTTTTGTTGTTTTGATCGCTACGGTCTGTTGTTAAATTAGAACCAGTTGACCAATGGTGCGACTATCACAAAATTTCAAACACTTATAATTTCCTGTACGGAATATTTAGGATTTCCACTCACGTGTAGTATGTTTTTCGTGTACATTGAGCACAAAATCAAAATTATGTTATATTAATATTTTATACTTTGTGAATTGACCATTTGGCCCAACTCAAAGATCTAATACTGAAGAAATGAAATAGTACATATGATAGGTGTAATATAGGACAAACTCGCAAAAAGAGCGTTAACATCTTGTTCATACGCAACAAGATAAACTTCAGAACAATCCGAGAGCGTTAGTAGATTGTCCGATGGCATCGTCATGGGCGGAACGAATTACCGGATACTGCACAATTTATCATCGCACGAAGGCATAAGAATCTTATACGGTTTATGCTTGTAACTTTAATTCTATATGTCCAATTAAGCTGTATTTTTGTCAACGTTCATTATTTGATAGTGAACTGTACCTGTTGTAATATTAAATTTATCAGCGCACTTTTGATATTTGATTAAAACATATTTAACTAAACGAATTAAAGTACATTGCATTAACACAATTCATTATATTCGAAAGGTTCTGCAGATAATATGATGGTGTTGGCATACATTGTACGCTGTGTGGCTGTTTGTTGAACACACAAAATCATTGTTGAAATCTTAAACCAATCGAATTTTATTTACGGATGGAGCGTATTATAACTGTATATGCGTAAGTATGTTACAAATGTATATTTTTTCTGCTATGTCGTTTAATATACACTTTTGAACACAGTTTCACTATGATAACACGATTACTAACATTTTGAATAAAAAATTTCCGGTTTGATATCTCATTACAAACTACATGTATACTATTAGTAATACATGCAAATCAGACGAAAATCTCTTCTATTTACATTGACACTTTTCTAAAATAATGCTGAAAGTAATGTTAACTACTGAATGACTGATTAAACAATTTGCCCAAGGGACTGTCTAAATTCATCCAATTTGTAAAAGTGTTCATAGTTGTCACCCAAAGGCAATTATTTGTTAACTAGATAAGCACGGTATCTTGTTTGGGTGACTTCGGGACCAAGAATGCGTTGATGTACATGCCACATCAGTCAAATGTTACAAGCACTTGACATGTGTCGCGTTTTATGTTTTACAATTACTTGTTGTTTTCAATTTCAATATTATATATTCGCTGATCAGCAGTATTATTATTTACATTTTAAAAGTGAAAATTGTAATTTGTTATTTACCAATAACATAATTACCATTATGCTAGCAAATGACTATCATGACATGTTACACACATGCGATTGTAAGGTATATAAGTGGAAATTATCAACTTAATATTGGAATTAAAAGAGAGAGACACACACACACACACACCCACAATTTATAAAGCGTCCAATATTAATCACAACTACACGATGCCTTATAATTACAAAAAATATTATTCCGAATTTCGTGTTGTTTGCAATTAACTTGACGACTTTGAGTCTAATACTTGTTATTGATATTTTTTGTTTGTTTGACATATTTGTTTATACTTAAATATGTTATATGTTATATTGTATGACTCCCTGTCTTGGCCACATCTTTTTTGTATATAAGTCCTTGGCCAAAGGCAGAATGCCGGATTGCCAATAAACTATAAAATCGAATTGAATTGATACTTTTCCTATTTGTTCTTGTTTCAGGTTCATTATTTTCACGCAAATTGTATGTTGCGTTTTTTTTTCAGGACCATTCTATACATGTTTCTCTTCTTTTTTATCAACTATTCGCTTGCATTATTTTTTCAAGTATAGTATGCGTGAAATATAATTGTAAGTATGTATTGAACAGTGTAAGCTGTTTTTCAGCAAAAGCAGATATAAAATTGAGAGAAAACAAAATGGTTTAATCATACAATTAAAAACTCATTCGTGCAAATTAACACAAACATGCATGTAGTTACTCACCATCGAAGAAAGAGCATTATACCATAGATAAAGCATATTAACTGTAATCAAACTAGTAGCGCGTTCAGACTCTCAAAATACGTACAGCGAAACACGACTGTAATAAACGTATTTATCTAATAGAATTAATAGCTCTTTTTCAATATTAAAATTGGAATTTCGCCCAAGTTTATTATGTAACAACAAATGAAATGACGGTGAAAAGCGCAATCAAATTTATATTCTACAGGTTAATTTGCAATTTAAGTAGTATAATAATAATATTCTCCTTATTATTTATTTATTTATTTATTTATTTATTTATTTATTTATTTATTTATATTTATTTATTTATGTATTTATTTATTTATTATTATTATTATTATTATTATTATTATTATTATTATTATTATTATTATTATTATATCTTAAATGTAATTTAATGTCTCTCAGAAACATGCACAATAAAAAAATAATTATATATTAATATTATCTCCAAGGAAATTCTGTTGATTTGCATCTTTCAGCAGATTTTGTAAATAGTATTCCCGATGATGTTATATTTGAAACATTTACTTTTATAAGCATATGAATATTTTGTTTTATGTTGTAGTTTGAAGGCCTCATTAAAATGTGATTTATATTGTTTCGCTGCTGATATTGCATGGTTATCAATGTGTTCTTAATGAGCTACCTTCGGAATATAAAGAGATTATTATATTATAATTATTAGTCCCACAGTGACACTATTCCCTCTCAGGACGGAGTTTAATAACCCGTTGCTTGCATTATTATTACGGCAGCGATTCTTCAGTCTTTTGTCGAGAAGCTGGCTTTGTGGCTTTTTTGCAACTTTTTCGTACTTTTATGATGCTGAATGTGGGCATTTTCCCTTGATCGCGGTTGAACCAATCGCAGTAAATTGTGTCATAATGATATGGCATAGTCCTTTTAATATATTGAATTTACAATATTCACCGAATAGTTGATTAATAACTTTATAAGTTTTAATAAAATTTATACTATTAAAGTACATCATAGTAAATGTTCGTTGTAACCAGCTGTAAGGAACGATTAAACTGGAATTATTTTATTTTTTATTCATACTTCAAAATTTTAATTGAAATAAATTAATAACACTATTATTCGTATCATGAGCAATCACCAGTCGTCGAGGCCACACACATACACACACATAATCGAGGAAAATATAAATTCATTTTTTTTATATATATTTGTGATAAATAAATAAATAGATAAATAAATATATCAATAAATAGTTAAATAAAAAGATCAATAAATGAATACATAAATGAATGAATAAATAATTAATAATGTAGATGAAAAACAACAAACATTGGACTTACCAGCAGCTTCTGATGTTTCCAGACCTTGAAAAGTTTTATTGGCCATTTCCATCAAGGCGTCGAGCGGAGAAACGTCCTTCAACGACAGAGAGGCTCGCACCGGGACGTCATCGTCGTCGTCGTCGTCAACGTTGATTTCCTCATCGTCCGCGGACGACGACGCCTCTGAATGTCTGCCCGGCGAGGGTGAGGCGTCCCATGGTCGCACTATCCTCGTCGGCGGAACAAATCGTTTATTATTGTTATTATGATTATTTACATGTTTATGGTCATAGTGATTGTGCGAATGCCTCAATACATGTAAGTTTTCATGTAATCTGTTATTTCCATTACTAGTTTGTATTTTGTGATTACTTTTAGTAGAAGAGTCTGAAATGTGCGCCGCCGGGTGTCGATTTCTTGAACACGCGGTACTTGACGGACGGGCCGGCCGTCTCGTCGGCGTCGGCGCCTGCTCACAGCCTTCGGGATTCAGGATGTCGTTGATTCTAAAAGACGTGAACGGTTTATTCGGGTTCCGAGGAGGCTGCGCAGGAAGCTGCGCAGGAAGCATCGCCAGCCTTCTGATGGACTCGTACTTGTCACTGGTGAAGCCGTCGTGAACTTCGCGACCACCGTTGCCGCTAGCGGAACCAGCGGACATCATCATCCGGAAGTCCCAAGGGGGCGGTAGGATCCGCAGCATTGGCAGCGTCATCTGGTGACGAATATCCAGGTTGAGAAAATTTACATAGAACGCGCAATATAAAATTAATAAGTCGCAGTGTTCTTTTGTTTCAAGTCTGAATTTTGTTTTCAAAATAATGCTTTAATTGCCATTGTACACGTGTATTTTTAGACCTGGCTTTCAATTAGACTGCATAGTTCAAACAGCGTTTACAAACATGTGAAAATATAATAAAAGAGAACGAAACTGTTCATCCAGTCAATCATCACAGCTCAGTCAAATATACGTATCCGCACATAAAGAAGACAATTTCACACTTTCTGGTCAGCAAAGATAGGCCGCAAGATACCACTTAATGTGACCAGCGTTTCGACAGCTAGGTCGTTATTAGCGATGTCAATTCAACAACCGTTCGATTACGTATGAAAATCACCTAATGCGCCGACTGATCGATGGCCATTACCGAAAGATGGACGAGCGAGAAAAAAAAACTGGCCAGCGGCAATGGTTTAGACCCTACCTTTATGTGCGAAACCACGGTCGTGAAACACCTTCCGTCGGCAAGATTGTCAATTTCGTTTTTAGCGTTTGCAAATTAGGTTGTCTATTCCAACCTACGCGCCTGTCAAGCGTGGATTGACAGATTATCGGTCGAAGTGTTGACAAAATTATTTCTTAAAATCACTTTCGACGTCGTAAATGTCAGTATCGATAGCCTCTGCAGACGTCGCCACCGTTCACCGGCATCCTTTACGGCAACAAAAGCTTTTTTTACCAAAATGATTTTCAAAGTGCCACCGTAATTCCGTTCGGCGAAAGTTCGCACATCTAATTTCCGTTCAGTATATTGGACATTTTTCGGCAATATCTGGTCTTTAAAAGGAACATGTTGTAAAATCCAGAAAAGTGTTTCTTGTTATAGATTCGCAAAATGCCAAGATGTCAATTTTAAACAGCCATTAGATCTACGACTGCTAATCATTTCTACAGACTTGACCTTTCCTTGTTTTTCCTGATCGTTTAGGCGGAGTCCTAGAGGTTTTAACCAATCAGAACGCGCCATTCGCAGTGAGTTGCGCCTAAGCGAGAAAGAGGCTGTACTGCGCATAGCATTCTAATTAACAGCTCGTCTCAGCATGGCGCGCGATAAAATACCAGAAAATGTGTCGGACATTAAAATTATCATCAGCATGGCTTTAGAATTGGTAAATTAATTAGACGAGCATTTATATTGCTCCTCTGATGAGAACGTTATTCAACAAAATGTGCGATATTTCTGGTGATTTGGAAGAAACATATCCACTGCTTCCTTTTGGCTTCCGGAAAAAATAATGGACGGGTTTTATTATATAATTTCAGCGCTTTTTGAGGGAACGAAGAATTACATTATTACTATGTTTATCTCTTTTTTATATGTTCATAATTTGGAAAATTAGTCGTTAATTATTTAAGAAAATAGTACAACTATAGAATCAGATAGATGTTAATTAAAAGCCGCGCACGTATGCGTTTGGGGCGATAATTAATTTTATTACGTGGGGAAAAAGCAATAAAATTATTCATCGGAAATTAGAATGTATATATATATATGATTGAAACATCTTGTTACACAGTTTTATTGCGTCGTAATAAAAGCAATTATTGCAAATGTCAAATGAAACAATGGGAAATACAAATAAACTTTTTTTAAAGTGTACTTGCCCCAGGAAGGTTCGACTTTTGTCTTCACATAGTCAGGTATGGGAAGACATATTTTATGATAATAAAATGTCAAACGAATATTCTGCCTTTAAGACTCTCCTAGTCATTATCTGTAAATAAAACGTCGCTTGGACTAATCAAGATTTTATTACCAAATAAACTTCAATATTTTATATCATGTTTCTGATATCGCTGCTTAAATCTAAATAATTGTCACATATTTCGTGTTTTTCAATAGGCGAATAATTTCATTTACATTTTACTGTGATCATCATTAGACTGCGGCTAATTGTACAATGCGGTCCGGCCAAGATGCGATCTTGGCAATCTTATGCGAAAAACATCACATAAAAAAAAACTCGGGACCCAGCACCGCCTGACCCTTTCAACAGTTTTTCAAATGAGGGAAAAGTGACATGGCTGATATTCTAGGAGCAAAAACAACGGTCTAAAAGTCGCAGCAGTATGGTTATATGTGGCGTGTTCTGAGAAAACTGGGCAAAATGCTTGTGCGTAAATTGTCATCCCAGATTAGCCTGTGCAGTCCGCACAGGCTAATCAGGGACGATAATTTACGCTTTTATGGAATTTTCCGTTNATAAATAAATAAATAAATAAATAAATAAATAAATAAATAAATAAATAAATAAATAAATAAATAAATAAAATAAAGAAATAAAGAAATAAAGAAATTAATTAATAAATAAACTTACAATTTTTCTGAATCCCTCTCTATATCACTAATTACACAAATACCAGTTTTTAATAAAAACATAAACAGAACATAAACAGAACTCTATAAAACTGTGAATGTTTGCTGTATGTCAACTCTTTATGCCATGAATTTTAAATGTAACAGTAACTTAACAGCTGCTAAAAGGTGGTTTTAGAGGGATATCTGAGTGACTTTTATAACTTAAAAAGGACAGTTTCTCTTTGAAATGTAATATAGGGTATTTAAGCTCTAAGATCAATTTCGCCACGTTAAATGTCATCAGTTTGGACCATAAACATGGTCTTAAACACTTAACAAGTATAATATTATAACACATGTAATTTCACCTTTCAGGCTTGATCGATAGGATTAGCACATAAAAGTATTTAATATTTAGGAAAGACAGAAGTATCGCGTTTCCCAAATGACCAGGGCCAAGTTACCAATATGGCGGATAATTAATAGAGAGCGCGCGCGCCCTTTTATCCCAAATACTCTAATTTGGGCCAAAAGAAAATGCCGGTTAGGCGAATGATTTACTCTCTTACGGAACAATGTAAACGAATTATAACAGATTTCATGGGACCGGTTTAATTTAGAGGCCCAGAGGGAATATGTTATGAATCAAAACCGTTCTTCTTGTTGTTTGTATTTCTCTCTTTCTCTTTCTCGTTTTTTTTTATAAATTATGTTTCCTTCTTTAATTTTGAAAATCACAATTATTATAACACTATGCGTTTGTTACGTAATGTAAATACAATTGCAAATATCAAACCATTTTTTTTGCATAAACGGTAAATTATTCCTTTTTGATTTAACTTAAACAATTCTAACATTAGGGTTGAAAGGGGTTGAAAAGAAGAATGACGCCATTTTTCCTAAAATAAGGCTTGTATGCATACACGCATTTCTGTTCGTTTGGAATAATTTTAGCGGCTTGTTGTAAAACAAGTTGAAAAACAAATTATGCGTGTTTGATATACTTTTTAACTTTAATTAGAGACAACAACACCACAGCAAATAAGGAAAATGTTTCACGTTCCTTCATTAAAAGACAATACATTTACAGTTTTACATAATGTTACCGCAAATCTGTGCAGGAACGCTCATAGTGATTGTGTTTAGTACCGTTATTCTCTTGCGCATACAACGAACGGTTTATATTCATGCACATTCATTTTCCAGGAAAAAATCATAACACATCTGTGTTTTTCTTTACGTTCTTAAGTAAATATTTGAGCCGTTGACCCTTGTCGGCTACGCCCTGCACGAACGTTTACAAATAGATTTTAATTTTTAAATTATATATTTTGGATTACTAGTTATACAACCATAACTTCCTTGAACTAATATGAATATGATCCCAAAAGGTTATTTGCAAATACGATGAT
The DNA here is from genome assembly GCA_007657795.1 of Dreissena rostriformis. Lineage (NCBI taxonomy): Eukaryota > Metazoa > Mollusca > Bivalvia > Myida > Dreissenidae > Dreissena > Dreissena rostriformis. The sequence goes on from VMBQ01001223.1 coordinate 97,672, forward strand.
TCTTCATAACGGAGATGGAGAATCATGGTAACTATGATTGTCCAAACAAAAGTTTGCACATTCATCCTCAACCCGGAGCCATATATGGCCCATGTCTCTACACTGACACTAGGGGCAGATGCCTCTGCGAGATATTTTCCCATAAATAAATACGATATATAACATGGCTCTGCTGCTCCGGCTGGTTGTATCGCACGAGTTTGATTGTGTGACGTTGTATTACACGAGCCCGAAGTGCGATTGAAAAATGCACCATTTTAAATTCCATTCTTTCTGCATTCTTACGATAAAAAATACCACACAACGTCACCAAAGCAACATATATTTAATCGGAACATAAAAATAATAGTGTAGAATTTCGCCAACACATACATGCCGTCACGACGTTAATGTGACGTTTAAACTAATGACGTAATTCAATTATCACATTGAAAATGATTTCTCGGTGTGAAACAAACGGTTATTTTGTATTTAATACCGAGAATACAATTGAATCAGACTTTTTAAGGTTTATAATAAATATAAATAATTAAACCCCAGAAACATTATAAAAAACCGAAAAGTGTATAGGTCGATCTCCTTTCCTCAACGTTAACCTCGTGTATCTCGAGTTTTATATGCCTTTGATGTCGCCATTGGAATGAGCATATAGATATATATTTAACTATGCCATGAAAGGCGATAGTTCAGAAATATGTGTCCTTTCATTATAAGAGCATCGTCGACCGAGTAATCAATTAACTCGCGTTTGATGTTGACGGGCATTACGGGTACTAACAAGGTCTAAATTAATAACACAGACGTCATATCTTCCACTTCAATTCAAATTGGAAATCAAAATTACAGTGTTTAGTACTTTAATGGACTCACATAGAGCCATATAACTTTCAGCTTTTCATGCAGTTAGTAGCAATCTGAGGTTTCGTGGTTGTTTTCGACGTTTCTTTGAAGTACATTTCGATTACAAGATTTATTCATTTTCTGTCACATTATATTATACTATCTACGATGGATTAGGAGTTGATACAATATTGGTATTATGTATTATGCAGAGGCAGAAACATGTTTCAACGCTCTGGTGCGTAGTATGAGGGCGTTACAGAATTAAAAGTTAAACTTATTTGTATACATTAAAGCATGCAGTTGATATAAATCCATATCTCGATAATACAATTATAAAAACAATTATATTTAATGGCGTCCGTTTAAAAAAGTTACCCGTTTTGTACTCCAAATGATATGGTCATTGATAGATTCACAAAATTACCAAGTATTTTATTAGTTTAAAAATGTATAATTTAATGATTGACCTCCGACTTGACTCATGTCACACGTGAATATATTAGTCGTCAGGCAGTAGGGACCTAATGAGATCGGTAATATTCGGATGATAACGCCGTATTCGGAAAGCGTTGATTGGGTATCTACTGCAAAGTCCGGAAATAATACTTACAACACGAAATAAATGAGTGTGTTTTGATTTAAAAACTAGACACACGAAATAAATGTGTGTGTGTGCGTTTATTTTAGAACTAAATGTGACAATCTCCTTAAGATTTATTTACTAAAAAAATGATAGATTACTTTGATTATTTCGTTTAAAAAAATAGTTTCGTTTATGACGTCACAGCTGTTGACATTCTGTTGCAAAATGAAAGTGCGTAAAAAGAGCAGACGGTTTGTAAAAACGAAAAAGAATTGTGTTTACAATCTGTGAGAATTCATTTGTATAAAAAGTAACACATACACTCGTACTGTTCATTATAACTATGCTAATGCTCTATTGTGATGAGATGTTTTCGACTGATTTGCACACCTTATATTCATTTCCGTACCAATGCTTAACATTCATTAGTGCAAAAAAAAAAGAATGGATTATTTTCTTGTAATAAATATATGTAAAATAAACGTACATCGGTGTAACGAAATAAAACTAAACAAAAACACAAAACGGCCTTACAAATTTGTGACAACGAGTTTTCTGTTAGCTTTAGCACAATGTTATAGTGTGAGAAACGCAATAAAAGTCCGGAAAGAGAGGCGGACACAATTGACCGAAAGGATTCTGTAATTGTTTTCCCTTAATAGTTTGTTTGATGTGAACGAGGCATTACACAGTTTATAGCCGTGTAAATGTTTATGTGCGAATTAATAGTCATGGTAATAGAGGTGTGATTAGGAGGCCAATAAAACCCATTAGCATTCTGTGAGCGGAACGCTCATAAAACGTCCAAAAGGCTGTGCTTAGATGAACTTATGGTATGTTCTCGTAACATTACATGTGTGTGAGTTAATCATAAAGGCGTGGATTCAGATTAAAACATCTTTATTGCATCACGTGACACTGCCTATGTCTTTATCTTGCATGTCGACTCTGAAGGGATATATACCGACTAAGCCTAATGTTGGCGTTGCTTTGGCATGTAGCGAATTATCATTCCTGTGCCTTTGGTTAATTACAAATGTATTATTATTATATGTGTGTTATTGCATTGTAATGCTGAAACCGATATTTACAAATTCTATGTGTTCAACGTTTTATAAGTGTGCATTCCTTCATTAATGAAAACAATTAGGATCATCTCATAGGAATCTTAACAGTTATTAGAAAATCTTCAATGACGTAATGTGTAATTTATTTTGGAAGAGCTACCATTTTTAAGACATCATTCATGAACTACATCACAATGATATTGGTTTCATAAATACCCACTACACATAATTCACTAACTGAAACATAACTACAATCACGTAAAAATAAAAAAATAAAAGTATTCCCGTATGTATGTATTGGTCTTACGTTTAGGTACTTATGAACTCATAATCGTTTTATATGCTTCCACATACAATGTACTGTCAAGAATTGCATCAAAGTTTTCGTAAATTTGCACTCCAGTCTTTCCCAGTGTTATTAAAGGACGAAAGACAAATGGTGATGGCAAACCGTAAACCAATCGTATACAATTTAGCTTACAATGTTAAAACAGGATTAGCTCTGTCATTATCCCCTCTACAATGTTCTCTCAATTCCGATATGATTGTTGTTCAGTGTATTTTCTGATTCATATCGCTACGCTGAACTAAACTGGGTGTTAATTTGATTTTCACGATCATTTGGAATCCCAGGGATAGCTTTCCTCCATTTGCAGTTAACAATTTATGCCCCTCTTGGGTGATGTCTAGGGCTATTACATCCTCGGCAGCGACGCTCAGAGGTGACTCGACGGATTGCCAAATCAACACGCGACGGCATGTCAATATATAAACACGAATTACGCAAGGAAATTAATTTCAGACAGAGGCACAATTGGCCGTAATAGTTTGTCTAATGTTAATGGAAGACGGTTGGCAGAAATTACAAGTCCGCGGTGGGTCCCAAAGCAGCCATTCGTCACATAATACAAGAGTTTAGTTTCAACAAATAATGGAGGAAGATGGCGTCTGTAAATCAAGAATTCGTATTAAGTAGAATGGTTTATAAAGGCACTGACACTTTACAACCAGGAAAGTCGAAAGCTTCGTTTACATTTACGTTGTTTATAGCAGAATAATTCCAACGTAGTGTAAATCGTCCGTATTTTACGGCTAAAAGTTAGACATATGCGTTTTGTTTATTACTAAGGAAATTTATATATACAATCCTGACTTTAAACATGTGGAAAATACAAAACACATTATACAATCATATTAAGTGCAAGCATCATGATGAAAACTATTATCATCATCATTATCATCATCATTATCATCATCATTATCATCATCATTATCATCATCATTATCATCATCACTATAATCATATTCATCATATTAATCACCATAATAAACATTAACTTTGTTGTCGTCTGGGTTATCATCATTATCATTATCCTAAAATTAATCATAACCATCGTTTTTACCTTATTCAATTTCTTCACTCAGCAAAACCCATATTTTTGTTACCATCGCCGTAAACTTCTTTTCCAGTTTCGTCTTTGTCGTCGTCTGCGTCATTGTTTCAAACAACATCATTCTTGGTCTCCGGTTGCACATCAGTATAAGCGTTTTGTTCTTTCCAGATTTCAGACTTTTAATCAATTTCAATACGATTAATAGTTTGCTTCCTCCTTTTATTAAAAACTAAATACAATCATCTGAGTCTGTCAGAAGTATATTTATGTCCACTATTGTAGGCTACAAGCTTTATTGTAAGCTTTATTGCTGAAAATAAATGTTGTTGTTGTTGTTGTTGTTATCAGTATCATCTTCATTAGCGATATACTACCGTTATCATTATTTGACGGTATCAGTGTCATTATTTTAAGGTCGCCGTGGCGTAATGGATATGTTGTCCAGCTAGCGATCGGGAGGTCACGAGTTCAATCTCCACAGTGGGAGCGTTCTTTAAATCTCCCCAAAGACACCAAGTACTGGTTCTAGTCCCAGGAAACGGACTCAAGAGCGCTTCAAATAAGCCTTATGCTTTCGATGCAATCGAGCTAAAATAAATAGATTTGAACTATTGTTTAATGACGAATTTAATATAACCAGAACACTGCACATTATAAATGATTACGAACAGGAATAAATAACACACGTACTACTATATATAGTACCGGTACTCTCGTATTAGCGTGTGTCTGTTACTGGTGGTGGTTTGCGTTCCGACTTGTTTCCTAACAAATTCGAACAATGATTGATTTTAATTGCTCAACTATCAGACAGACACGAAAACCATACAGGGAAACAATTTACGGGCGTCAAATGCAATAAGCATTATCTCAGTCACCTAACGGCTAGCTCTTGTCTCTAATTCGGCGATTTTGTAACTGAAATATGTTTTACGTTCTTCAATAACAATTGGCATTGACATGTTGAGAGTTTCTGAGAACAAGGCTGTGAAATGGCATAAATACTTAATGAAACAAAAGTCGTTTTCGTTTCATCTCTGAATATAATTCTGTCAGTGCGATTTGTTAAACATGTCAGGACGTTTGAAAGATCCTTTCTAAGGATGTTAAATTAAATGGTGTGAAGGCAATAAAATGTTCCAAGCGAGACCCGTTAGTGCCTCCACAAAGGTGATGACGTAACCATGGCGTTCAAAAAGAATTCAGAAGCTGTAAAACATCATAACCTTCTTACATAACACTTTGTCTAAATTGATAGAAGGGTTCTTCTTCGAGTGCGCCCATATTCTAAGCAGACAGTGTCAAATACTAATTGTCTTTTCCTCCTCGTATGTTTTCAATAAAAACGAACGGTTCGATGTATTTACATATCAAACATTATGAATCTATGGTAGCTTAACATGAAACAAGTGATTATGCTGCATGGATTTTGTTCCACAGAAACTGATATAAAGAAGACAGTGGACATACATTGGACCGGTCAATGCAAAGCATTTGGGTTTTAATTAACCTATAAACGGGATATGTTTTATATGCATCTATAAATGAGCCTCGCTCCGGTGAAATGGGGCTTAATGTATATGCGTTAAGTGTCGGCCCATATTAATTGCGGTCCACAAAGGCTTATCAGGGACGACAGTTTCTGCGTATATTGTATTTTTCGTTTAAACGAACTCTCTACTACGCACAATTCCATATAAGGCATACTGCACAGGCTAATCTGGGACGACACTTTTCGCACATGAATTAAACCCCGTTTTTCCCAAATCGAGGCTCAAATGCATAATGACACATAACGTACGCAGCACCTCATCTCTTCGAAATATTTTCAAGACATTATGAACACGGGATGCTTATTTCTTATCCATAAACATTTTTAACTCTTGGTAATAAAACCCTAAGCTTGTGATCCATAGATTATGTGTATGAACTTTATGATACACAATTCACTCGGTGAGATAACTGTATACGATGCCGACCTGCTGGTACATTTTTCATCAAAACAACGCGATTTTCAACTGCCGTTAGACATTAAATTTAAGAGCACTCATGTTACGTTTTGTTTCTAATCAAAGAGTCAGTTGATACGAAATTCTCATTGTGTCCGCATAACATGTAAATTTATTATAAATATGCAATGCGACAATAAGACAATGGACAAACACTGTGTATTTGCGTGCGCTTTCTGAGTAATTGAGGCCACAACGCACCAGATAATCTAATGTGTGACCCGACAACCATGCCGATTTTATTTTCAGACTCGACACAAATTTAGTTCAATCAAGCTTTAATTTCTTAACTTTTCTGAAATATATTTTACTTTTTTTGTATAATGGGCATGTGCTGTGGAGGGAGACAGACGTATCCTGAAGTAAGTTTACATGCCCTGTATAGTGACCTTCATTCACACTCACATACGCGGTATGAGCCTCGCTCTGGGAAAACGGGGTACACTGCATGTTCTTAAAGTGTTGTCTCATATTAAAACAGGCTGATCAGGTACGTCACTTTCCGACTTAACTGGATTCTCGCTAAGAAGAGACTTCCTAAAACGAAAAATACCATATCAGTGAAAAGTGTCGCCTGATTAGCCTGTGCTGACTGCACAGGCTTATCTGGGACGACGCTTTACGCAAATGCATTTAGCTATTATTATTTTATTATTAATTATTTTACACTTACAATTATGACGTCAATATAACACTACGACAATGGTCGAACAATTTAATATATATTTTTTCATTATGTATGCACTTCTACATGGTTCCGTTTATTTACATTGTAAAAGAGTTTAACAGAAGAATTTCCCTGGAATAATGACGTCATTTCGTCAACAAAATGACGTCATTTCGTCAACAAAATGACATCATTTCAATGTATTGAGGCACGCCACGGGAGAGAGGGTCACTTTTCAGCGAAAGGGAAATTATTATAAATTATTTTCTTGAAAAAGGGGCATAAAAGAAAAAGAAAATTTGTTCATGTCAGTGTAAGATAGTTTGTTATTTAGCTCGTGATCATAGAAAAATAATATTTTCACCCGTGGCTGCGAATTTTTTTTTAACAAATAAGTATGTTTTCAGTAAAGTGCAAATGCGCGTTTGAACGGTTAGAAAAATTTCGGATCAGGGTGGGGATTTCATATTTCAAACGCGCGGTTGCACTTTACTGAAAAAAAATACTTATTTGTTAAAAATAATCATGATACCTATAGAAAACTCTCACGAATGAGCGTGCTCTCCACTTTATCCCATCAAAAATGGTGAACTATTTAAAAAGACATCCTTAAAAATGTTATTTGGGTCGCGCATTATTCTCCCAACACAGATCTTAAACAGTCACGTGGTATAGGCACCGTGGCCTCCACGCCAAAAGTTTTAACGATATAATAAATGTACTCACTACGACTCTCTATTTCAGACGGATGAATCTGCTGAAGGACGGTTGATTTGTTAATAATGACGTCAGGAGCACTTAAACAACATGTTTGTAGTTGTAAGTTGTTTTTGTGTCTAAAATGTAATACATCTTGGTTTCACATAGTTTGTTTTGCTGAATCTATGTCATAAATCAACATATTGACTGATATAACGCCTACAAAATGATATAAGTCAAAATAGCATGCGCCTTTGTATCAGGCAGATATCAGCGCAGTGTTATGATACAATAATTTATCTGTTTTTGCTTTCAGATGAAATGTTCATATTTCAATTGGCCTTTTTTCCTGAAGGTTTTGAGGTATGGAAAGGCTTACAAGCAACAGAGATTTCTACGAGATAATGCGTTGCCACATGAAACAATGCTAACTACAGAACTGTCAAAGACGTCACATAATTAAACCGCATCTCGACCGTTAGTAACTGATCAGGCACAATGACCGTACTTGCAGAGGTCGTATGACCAAAAAAGAGGTTGTTTATCACCTGTGATTTTATGTGAGGAAATATATAGCCACAAGATCAGAGGAGACGTCAGTGTTGTTACTTTTCTGCTTAAGCAAAAGTGCCATTTAAAAACAATTCTTTGGCATACACAGCTCATTGTATATTTTAATGTTTTTGTATTTTTTCATGCTAAAAAAGTTGAAATTAATGACATGTACCTCCTAAGCCGGTTGGACGTTATTCGGCTTCTAAAAATAGTCATGAAAACGCACGTTATAATGTAAAAATTAAAATGCTTAGAGCAATTGAAAGATGTTAATAAAATGTTTATTTTCATAATTGTTATATATAATATGATAACATTATGACATATATGTTAAGATTATTATGGACGTCCTATTTATCCACCCTCGCTTGGTTACTCGTACATTAAACTAAATGTATATGCACAAATATGATTTCAATGTTAAAAAGAGTTACAAAAACAACCGTAATTATTTTCATATATGTAAAATATGCTACACATTCCCTTAAAACTGTGTAATTGAGATGCTGTTCGATTTCGGTCCTACAAATACTAAATCTAAGTTTTAAGCTTTCAAACAAAAGGTTTCAGCACGAAACATTTGGCAGATTTTACCAAAAATACAATCAGTTTTTTTCTACACGAATCATTTGGGCTTCCTGTGGAGAAGACCTGTTTCTCACCATGATGAAAGCATTCTACCGAAGCTCGTTATGTTTATCAAGTCTTAGAAATACATCAACGCTTATAAAGTAGTTAACTACCGTTGAAATTTCGCCGCATCGTTGGCACGGTAAAACATTTAACGTGAAAAGGAATGTGGTCGGCTTAATACATAGATAGTTACTTCAAAGATTGATACGTATATGTAGCAGTAACAAGGGGATTCGAGATATTGTGCAAAGTAATGAGACGTGATTACCTTAGAACTAAGAATTCCAGGTGATACCACGCAATAATATGGGTATATGTTTTAAGCGATAGTTAAATGATTTTCCAGAAACATTTTCGTCTAATGAATGTATGCTGTTTATTTTAAAAACGCATTTGTCTATTTCGTATACGTGTGTTCGAGTACCACACGGATGTTCACATGTAAGACGGTTCTAAAACGATTATTATTACAACGGTCTGGAGGGATATTTCTATTTTGGAACACACGCACTCATTACTGCATTTCAAATGTAATCATGTTCACGTATCTTCTTTATGGTTTGCTATTTTGGCAACGGCACTTGTTGTTCAATTCCATAAGAGTACATAGCTTAAACACACGGATACTGTCTTAATGTTTTATATTAATCTTATTTTATCATTGTTTAAAACATTGACATAGAATGATGAATCACTGTCTTTGCTGGTATGGTTGTGTAACGGGTGGTACTACTTTTTTTTACAAAATGTTCACGTGAATATCACCAAATGACTTTGACCAAACCATACATACTTATTACACGTTTTAACACCTTTTTAATTCATTACATTACATACACATATTCAGTTTAGTTTACATAACAACGCATTAAGATAAAGTATTTTTTGTTGTTGACAGAATTTTTATAAAGAAGTGTTTTTAAGTAAACAAACATTTATTTAGTCTCTTAAATGTGTTACACTGATATTGTATTTAGGTGCTTTTTTGTTTAAGAGTCGGGTGCTAATGCGCCTTAAATGCCGGGTTTTGTTCATATACACGTCTTTTGCATCAGATTCTGACACAACTGCCGGATGACTATTAGTGTCGTGTTCTGAGAAAACTGGGCATAATGCTTGTGCGTAAATTGTAATCCCAGATTAGCCTGTGCAGTCCGCACAGGCCAATCAGGGACGACAATTTCCGCTTTTATGGAACTTTTCGTTTAAATGATGTCTCTTCTTAGCGAAAATCCAGTTTAGGCGGAAAGTGTCGTTCCTGATTAGCCTGTGCGGACTGCACAGGCTAATCTGGGATGACAATTTACGCACAAGCATTATGCCCAGTTTTCTCAGAACACGACATATTACGTTTAAATAAGCAATGCCGCAAGTATGTTCCATTATTAAGCATCTTAACTGTATCACTTAAAAATAACCCAACCTTAAATCATGCCCATTTCTGTCAAATAAACTGACATTAGGACGAGGCAATAGGTATACATTAACCCAGAACAACGATCAGGGATGAATTCACAATTGACAAAGAAGACATTTGATACATTCCCAGTGAAAGAAAACCCCACGTAAAATAGGAAACGTTCATGACAACGGTTTCCCACTCAGAGAACCTTGAATAAAGCAACGTGTATCAAGCGATACAATAACATCAGCGGAAGTATGGCAAGTGCAAAGCATTGTTTCAGTCTATTTATATATAAACTTAAATTTCAAATCATTACAATGGTGAGTTGTTGTCGAATGTTTTAGTATCCCTGATGTCTTATATTTGAATAACATGTATACTAGTATGTAAATATATACATATAATTCCCAAAAGAGCGTGGTGAAAACGCTTCTCTGTTATATCTTATCAATGAATTATGAAATATTGTTGGACGTTATAATACATTATTTCGACCTGCAGTCAGTATGTTTTAAAATGATTATGCATTGCTTTACTTACATTAATCGTCTAGGTTATAAATCCTGGGTACTGTTTTCGCGCATTAGCGAATCGAAGATATGGCAAGTAATTAATAGTCATTAAATATAATGAAAATTTCAGTTTTTGAAGACGTCATTCTGATAACAGGTGAACAATACATTTGATTGCAAAGTTTAATATCTTTTTTTTAATAATATAGCGATCATTAGTTATATTAACAACGGGAGGCAGTCGTATTTCCTCAACATTTAGCGCTGATGTTCTGTTTCAGAAGCATTTGTTCATGTCTGTGTATCTTTCGCACCATCTTATGTTGAAGCATTTTATTATATATGTGAATGACACATATATTTATATTTAACACATGTATACAATTGACGAAGCTAAGGGAGTTTAACCGTATGATTAATGTAATGCTGAAAATAATACTAATATCAAACAAAAACGAAGCGAAATGGCAGAGCCGTGTATCAACAAGCATTACACAAGAACTTTAATTTCCGTCAGGGGCGTAATTGGCTTTAACCAGTTTGTATAATGATTATGGAAGGCAGTTGGCAGAATTAGCAAGTACATAACTGGTCCCTCGGTGTGCGTTTCCCGCTTATTACACGTCACTGAATAAGCAAATGATCAATTTGAGAAAGTTTGAGTGAATCAAAGAAAGCTTTTCAGGATAAGTTTATTCAAGCTACAAATGTAACGTATTTCTTATAAACGAGTTTGTAACAAATTTGTATGTAGTTATTTGGTTAAAGTATAGATACACATATATTTCTGAACGTTAACAAGTTTCTGAATGAAATTCTTATTATTTGTCAAATAGTTATTTTATAAACTAAACATCACTTAGACATGTTGTCAAAGAGATCTTTCTTAAGGACTAGTGTAGCATTTTGCTTTGATGTAAAACTAGTGCCTCCTCTTATTTAAAATGCGTTACTTTGTCAGAGTAACTTCGTAAGTTCGTAACTAAATTTAAATTTACTTTGTTGAGTGTGACAATGTGATATTTGTTTAATCAGCTCCTACAAGTAAAAGCAAACATAAGACATTTGCAACAATTGAATAATATAAATTACACTAATACCGTTCCAATACCAGTTAACAAACAATTGCCCACGTGATATTTTGTGTACTTAGTAATTTTATAATTCTTTGTTACTTTAAAAAAAATAAACACGCATGTCCATAGGTCATTTTGTTTCAGCGGTATTCATACATGTATTGCTTAATTTACATTTGATGTATATTTGAATTTTATTAATAGAGATACCTTTTTCAATATACAATGGCGGTTGTCGGTGCACACATGTTTTAATTCAACGTTTTCTGAAAGTTGCCTCAGAAAGTTGTAAATGTTTGCTCTGGTGCATTATAAACCATTGAGTAATGAAAATGCAATCGAATCGAGTTTAAATTCTCTTTATATTAATTTTTAATTCAAACCACAATCCTTTTGTGTTAATTTAATTTACACTTGTGTGTGAATGTTTCATTTTGAGCTAATTGTGAGGTTTGAAGCGTCATTTAACGGCTTTAACCCCAAATGCTTTGCATTGACCGTTACAACTCGCGCAATCCAGCTTTATCATTTTTTATGTTTTATGTCGTGCTGTATGTATCGTATTGTTTTGTAAAGGCATTGCTCACTTGCCTTAAATAAAAGACTAGCATTGGTTCATAAGAATTGATCTCCTGACCATGTTTCTGGAGATTCATTATTCCTATATATTCAAGAAGATCTATATATGCCGTATGAGTGAGTGACCTAGATTTGTTCGCGATGTTTATTGTTTAAATATCCAACCACCACCAATGTTTATTAAACACAGCACAGACTCGTTGCAGACTAATTATGTAAAACTTCGGTGCAAATTTTTAATCAATTCCTTAAAAAAATGTATTTTAACATCAAATAAGAAATAGTAGAGACCACTTATTTCCTCCTCGCTTTATAGGGACAGACAAGTCACCCTAAAAATCGTCGATCAGAGGTTCGTTGACGTTTGCGAACTTTATGGGAGGTTCTATAATGCGAGGAGGCCCACAGTATTCAATAATATTTCTTATACCGGTATTATGCAACACATTTAAGATCGTGCATTTTATAAAACAATGATAATATTTCATACACATATATTTATATAGCAAACATTGCCACTGAAAATGACAAGACACTGTATCAGAACAGCAATTCTTGTCAAATTTGTTTACAATATATCATCTACAAAAAATATAAAATTATCAACACTGGGATCATCTGGGATCAAACTGGTATTAAGCCTTTGTTTACGTTAGAAAACTGAGAGGATAGGAAATTGATCACACGGCATTGTGAAAACTCGGAAAATACTTGCGTTGTGAATTTCGATACAAATGTTACAAAGCATTAGAGCTGCGCGGGCACTATGATAGGGGCACACTACAGTTTTTCACAAATCGGCTACTGGCTGCCGGGGTGGGGGCACTGTCCGTCCTCACAGCTGACACAACGTCTACACCTAAAATCATACTAAACATATCTTCACAATTGTTGGGGGTATGTCTTCCAAAAAATACATGGATAGCCATGGTGCACCCACGTGCTCAATATTTTTATGATGGAAAATCAGCCAATTTGGGGGTCTGAATGTCCCCTGTTTTCGCGGCCATTTCCGTGATTTTCAACACAAATTTAATACTAAACTGCAATTACCAGTTCATTAAACGCTGTCTGTTTTACTGCATCACTAACCAGATATTTGACCGACACCGAAGAATCCTAGGGTCATCCACGTGGTTTTTCAAAATTAGCCTTCGGAGCTAGAAACCAGCATGTACGTATTTCATGACCTTGGCAGCCCAGCAGAGACACTGGCTATGCACTGGATACATTTTCGAATTCACTAAGCATGCATTTCAAACCACTACCACTCAAATCTGATACTTTGAACTTGTAAAACACTATTATTGCTGCTCAGTTTCATTGTATCCCTATTTATTAGAAATTTCTCAACTGCCAATTCGATACTAATGCTAAAAACTGTATAGTGCTACCATAATTATTGTATCCGTCCGCTAAAATACGTTGTGTACATTAACCTAAATTATGGACTTTGGACGCCAACATACGCAAAGAAAAAACATAAAGATGTTAGGTAAAATTACGCATTTAGTAAGTGTAGTGTGCGAAAATATATCTGGATGACTCAAACTTGCTGTGCGCATCTTCACCGAATGATTATTTAATTGGCCAGTAAATGTCAAACTGTGCGGTAACGAAATTTAAACGGGTTTAACTTTAAACAGTATTTTAAATATGATGTATTTTATTTTGACGTTTATATGCCTAAACTCTGTAGTTAAGTTTCAACAAAGAGGTTCATGGTTATTTAACAATGATATGATTTTGTGATACAATTAAATTCAACGCCTCTGTGATTAAAACCAGTGGATCAGTGTATATTTTTGTGGCCTTATGGTGAATGTAGGTGGTGCAATATACGTAAGTGAACCCGTCAAATGCGGTTTAGTGCTTGGCATTTGAGATCATATGGGAAAAAACGTAGCCTATCCCGTTCACACTGATTCGCATTTATCTCGCGAAGTTACTTGTTTTGAACACATGAGTATAAACATAACGCATTAACAGTTTTAAACCGAGACGGGTGAGCAACGATGGCTTTGGTTTTATAGCGCAATGTGTACATAATGTCATTATGACATGAACACTAATCCTTAAGTCGTTAAAGTTTTCAAAACTATTTTATTGGTTCATTAACACTACAGGCGAGAGCTCACACCGTCGTTACCAGCATACGGTGTGCGTTATTGCAAATGCAGAACAAAACATTTACACAGAACTAGTAGATATTAACTTCAAAGGCGCAATCCAGTGCAATTTTACGGCATTTACTTGATAGAAATAACAGTCGATTTGTATGAGATAAGTACCCGTGATTGACAGGGGTTTTGTGAAGTGTTTTGCAAGCAATGGGACTTGAGTATCAGTCTTATTCAGCACAGCTGTGTCAAGTGTTAACATATTATAGGTAATTAGTGCCTCTGAAATGTTATTCCAGAATGAGCGAACTCCCATGTGTCTCGTTTTAATTACTGAACACTCGCAGTAAGACATTATATATTTAAAATGATGTTATGAAGAACAAACCAACTTAGTTAGTTATGGTTCTCTCGCTGCAATATATTTTACAATGAACCGCGTCATGCGAAAATGGATCTTATGCCGTATGCGGCCAGCGTAGCTCAAGACCCGCCTGCATACACGCTGTCCGCTATAAAAGTACGCAAGGTTTCTTGCTCTCATAGGTGGATAGAAAAGGTCATGACCAGCGTGCAGGAATGTTTGGATATGAAATAAGATCCATTTTTGCATGACGCGGCTCCAATAGTAAATTCACAGCGTGACGATTTTAAAACTATAAAACTTGCTTTGTCTTCGCAAAGAAAAACGTCATACTAACTCTTTCTTACTGTTGACATTATTTTTTTTACAAATGAATGTTAACACATACAGTGTTAAATCTTTTTGTTATATAAAATTACACAATATTTCGCAAGAACAGATGAAGCTACATGTACTTGCTTCAAATTATGAATGTCTATCTTTGATACATTTCTTTACTGTTAAGCTTTATTATGAATATCGATACATTTGACTTATAACAGGTATGCTTTGCGTTATCATTATATTCTGTTATGTATTCATATTTGAGACAAGTAAGAGTTTTGATTCATTATCTGATACATTATTACATATGGTATTGGTATTTTAGGTGATAAAGTATTTTCATTATTCACGGTAATTGCTACTAAAAATATTGGTTTAGTTGTATGAGCAAAACAAACATATCAATCGTAGAACGTTATATATATTTTAACAACTTTACATATATACCGCGTCATGCGAATATGGGTATTATGTCATATGCGACCGGCGTAGATCCAAACCAATCTACAGTCTGGGCAGGAGCTACGCTGTCCAATGTTAAGTCATGCAAGGCTTCGTGGTCTAAATACCAGACAGGGTAGCTCCTGACCAGACTGCAGGCTGGTGTGGATCTACGCTGGCCGCATTTGGGATAAAGCCCATGTTCGCATGACGCGACTCAATTTGATTCAACTTGCCTGTTTATTTGATACTAGCACATATCGTTCACATATATAACTGCCATCATGCAAACCACAGAGTATGGGAAGATAAGCATTTGTCATAATTCACATGAAGTTAGCAGTCATTAATACATAGTTTGCATGTAAGATACCCATAAAAACGTAGTTTGCACAAAGCATATTAAGATACAAGTGGCGATACTACTAAAACATGAGGTTTTAATTTCACCATCCGCAATATGTATAACATGTGTTCCAATTAATGTTATCTGATGATGCAGTAAATGGACATGAAATGGAACTTTGATAGATCTAATTAGCAACATACATGTACTAGAATTATATTCCTTTGAATGCACGTCTTTAAATTACACATTATTTTCTATGAATACGTGAAACAGGTCTATGTAGTATGCTCGCAGAATGTTCATTGTCTTTTGGCCTGGGTATTGTCGGTACAATTGCAAGAAGCCTAAACTGATGTTACATATGGTACTATAATACCCGTGTTGGATGCTAGCCCATTGTGTATGCAGTGCCCAGTGTCTCTCTATCAGCTATGCTTATACACAATTTTAATTAAGATAATTTAAATAATAAATATAATTTTACCATTCTCATATTTAAATTAAATGCATTATTTATGTTTTTAGTGGTAATTAACAATCAAACTGAAGTGAACGTATTATTATATTCTAGTTTAGTCTTTTGCAAACCTGATCATTCGAACCATACGTAATCGCCTCCCCCCCCCCTCACAACAAAAAAGAGGAATGTGTCCCATCAGAAAGAGGGTCACCTTTACACTTCTTTCACTTTGTCGGTTTTTATCTTACATAACTATTAAACGTCAGTGCGCGTTTAGCAACAAATCTGACAGGGCTATGTCCACGGATGAAATGAAAACGACGTCTGGCACATACAATATGTATATTTGTTCACACTCTAGCACCGTTCGACACTCTTTTTGTCTCGACCTGTCTTGTCTAATTATTATTGAAAAGCATAAAACGTATATCCACTTTGCATACTGTACAATTGCAGTTGTGCAATAATGCCGCCACCAATTAGGTATACCAACATATATACATATTCTACGATTCGTTTTTATCACAATGGTTTCAGTTAATAAACTAACACAGTTGAGCAGATTATTTACTACGCGATGAACGATTAATCCTACATGTAAGTGATACTCATATTACCGACAAGTTTTTTGTATGCTATTAAATGTTGAAGTTTGTCAAATTTCGACATAAAGAGACCTGTTTCCATATCTTGTTTACGAATTGAAAATGCATAACAAACACACACATTCAAACGAATAAAAGAATTAGATTTACTCATCAAATTAACACTAAGAACATAAACATACATATATACATTTTGTTAGATAATTGACTACACTATGCTGAACACACCTGGAGCTACTTCGCTGATGTTCATCGCAGAAAAAGATAAGCGAATCAATATTACAGAGGGTTTAATGATTTAGCTGTTTGGTCACAGTGATTTCATTTGACTTCCTGTAGGACCAACTAAGTGGTCTTAAAGATAAATTTAATACATCGAATAACATACTTTAACATCATTATTATTGTTTGGACATCAATTTATTTTCTTTTGTTTCGTGGGTTTCCCAACCCACACATTTAACACAAACGAATCGAAAAATGACCGCTGCAAATTCCTCTTTTTTTTCCCAAATCAGAAATTCACCAATTTACGTGTCCACGAAAAGGTATTTTTAATCGCTAAAATGTATGCCGACGAATATATATGGTTTAACAGTACTTCAAAGTATACAAATCTGTGAACAAGTTACTTGAACATTTCATAAGTATATACGACGTATTGTTTCACAATCAGAAATGGTTGGAATTCTGTGCCATCGCAAAAGGCATAGAAAAAATCTAAATAAGGGAACTACATGCACTAAATCAGTATAAACTAGGAAACAGTTAGTAACTGCTTATCGTTTATTCATGAGGAGTCAGAACTACTTCAACTCCAAGTTGGTTCTTATTTAGTTAGCTCAAACCCGTGTCATTCTGAATAAAGCGCGGATTTATATTGTGCATTGATGATGATCTCATTAATTCATGTGTAAGGACAAGTCTTGTTTCGTTCTAAAGACAACATAAAATCTATTCCTAAGCGCATATCGGAAACGGATGATGAAAGTACTTAGCATGTTTGCGATATACCGCTCTAAATGATAGCTTTCCAACTAATATATCTTTGAGGGTAATGTTTACTAGTTTTCACACGTGTGTGTATTGTGTTTGTTTCTATGAGTTGCTGTGCGCCTTTAAACCCCAATGCCTTGCAATAACCGTTCCAGGGCGGTTATTCTAGCTTTTATCTTTTTTATGCGTATTTTACGTTGTATGTATTGTCTAGTCCTGAAACGGAAATTTGTCACTTGTCACAAATACAAAAGCAGATGAAGGAAACAATAATTTCTCTTATGATAATGTTTCTAGAGTGTCCTTATTCCCATTTCTTTCGTTTAGTTTATACGGGGACATAATTAACACAAGTAATCACGGAATCTAAGAAGGCTCACGGAGACCACAGCAGCTAACTAGATTTGAAGCACCGAACCGATATTTAGAACTGAGACACGTTAATTAGATTTGTAAACTATGCGCTCTCACACGCATTAGAGAATCAAGTAGTGACAAATGATCCGAAATGACAATTTAAAAAATACATGCGTGTACACTTGTTTTAAAAACATGTATATGTGTTATTCTTGTGAAATCAACACACTTATATCATGGCATTTGGTTTTAGACCACGCTTACGCTTGCTGTAGATTTTATATACTTGTGATTTATACCAATTGCGTTTGAATTTTTTTCATCACACTATGGCTTTGGTTTACATATCGTTTTGTCTCACAATCAATTTCTCGTTTAGCAGAGGCATTTTGCAGTTAGCATCACTTGAATTAGAAAAGAAATAACACATAGAAAACGCCCAAGATATTTGCAGTTCTCACACCGAAAAGTAGTTTTATTATGATTTATTACTACCTTTCGGACGAACTGAT
The DNA here is from genome assembly GCA_007657795.1 of Dreissena rostriformis. Classification (NCBI taxonomy): domain Eukaryota; kingdom Metazoa; phylum Mollusca; class Bivalvia; order Myida; family Dreissenidae; genus Dreissena; species Dreissena rostriformis. Next base: position 116,222 of record VMBQ01001223.1, read on the forward strand.
GTTTATCTATTTGCGAAAATATTCGATATAAATAATAACGTTAAGCTTATTCCGGTTTAATGGCCGATTTGTAAATGAGTTTTCTGTCTACGTGATTCGATATCAAACCCGCATAACCCCACTCCTGCCGAGTTTCCATTTACTGGATGTCGATAAAATTCTAACAGGATCGCAAATATGAAGTTAAATCTCATACTTAGGAAAATGAAGAATTAAAAAGCCTCTGCTATTTTACAGATTCCTGGCAAAACATTATGAATAGCCGGTAAGTAAGGGTTAATTTAATCATCAACATCATCATGTTTTGAAAATAAAACAACGTGATATTGAGGCGCAAACCAGTCATTTATAAAGCTGAGGGAGATGTTTATACGACTTCAGTCTTAAATCTTCATTCATGTAAAGTTAAATGTACAAAAATAAGTATGCATGTTAGTTTAGTTTATTGTTGTTTTGTCTAGTTTTTTTTTAATTATAAAATGATGATGATAATGATGATTATGATACTGAACGTGGTTTTATGTGTGTAGATCTAATTCATTTATTTATAACAATCACACTAATATGTAATCCATCATCTGTCTCATGCCGCTTTTGCAACTTCCCGTGACTGGTTGCTTAACCCTTTGCATGCTGGGAAATTTGTAGTCTGCTAAAATGTTGTCTGTAAAATTTCTTAAATTAGCATTTTCTTTGATTTTTTTTTCAAAGAATACTATCAAAGTAGCAAACAGTTTGGATCCTGATGAGACGCCACGTTGTGTGGCGTCTCATCCGGATCCAAACTGTTTGCAAAGGCCTTCAAAATCCGGTTCCAGCGCTCAAAGGGTTAACACCGGTTAGACTGTTCATTGCAGCACATGAAACATCACCATGAAGTGCTGTGTTGTCTCGACAGGAAGGGACGTCTAAAGTCGAGTATATCAAGAAGTCTGCGACTGTATATGTGGCGTGTTCGTGTGTAGTTGCGAACAATATTCTGTAACGAGGAACGAGTTCTACACACGTCATAGGAGTAAAATTACTCAATGTCAATGTATGAATGTTCCAAATGGTGTTGTACTGATTTCCTGAAAGTAGTTCATGTGCTCGTATATATTTTATTTTAGAAAACCAGTCAATTATCGATCGGTATCCTTCTGTATTTATATGTTGTACATAATCGAAATCAAATTAAACGTTATTTTGACCCACATACTTGTATAGACGGTATTATTCGAACATGTTTGCACAGAATTTGATTTTCAAAAAAGGTTTGTTGTCGCTTTAAAAAAAAAATTGTTATCTTGTACATATAAGCAAGATATTTTGTTTTTATATGAAAAGTGTATATGGTAAAGGGTTATTTCACAAAACTGACTGTTTGAATCTTAGCATATGATAATATCAAATTTTATATTATGAAACCGTGCTATTCTTACAGTGAGGATCATGAACTAAACACATTATGTGCTAATCAGGGACGACCCTTTCCGCTTCTATGGATTACTTTGTTTAAAGGAAGTCTCTTGTAAACAAACACCAAGGTTTTGCACAGGACTGTGAGGACTGCACAGGTTAATCTGGAACGATACTTTACGCAAATGCATTTAACCCGATTATTCCAAAGCCCGCCTTAATTATTATAGTTACACGCTTTTGAAATAAATACAACATATAACGTCTTATTACCATCAGAAGATTCGTCACTAAATGAAATTGTGTTATCACATAATAGGAATATTAAATGTTTATTATATTGTGTTAATTGGTTGTAAGCAGCTCGTCAAAAATATGGACTTTATTAAAATGTAATAAACATCTGTAAAGGCATCCCCAGAAATACACTAATGCTCGTTATTATTTTAATTACACACACGTAACTAGGTTTTCTGTATAATTACATTTCATCAAAGAAACATACTTTACCACATGGTGATACCACACATAATAACACGTCGATATGAGTGGATGACCTGCAAATTGCACAATAAATCTACGTATTTAATATAATTAATAAAAAAGTAATAGCTTCTGATAACAGGATAATGAGATCACGAAGGAAAGCCACGTGTTAGGAATAATTGTTTTTGTTTATTTTAAAATGCATGCAATTTGTGTTAATGGCTGTAAGTATAGTTACTTTTAATTAACAGATATTTAATGCATTTACGACAATAAGAACTAAGCCACAGGCCAAAAATGCGCAAATAAAGATTTACGTAATGGGGCGCGTGCACGTGTGTGTTATTAAGGTACTTATAACTTCATAGATATCTATCCTAGAATCATCAAATACACATTTGTTCACCTGTCGGCACAATTATCATGCATGTATCGTAATTAACAGATGCTGATTTGTTGATAAATGTTTAAACTAATTTAATTTCAGGAAGTTAGTGATATTGTTTGGGTCAAAAGTGTATCTTAGGTATAAATCCCCGTCAGTGATACATAAAGTATATATTAAAATATACCTGCCTTCTAATATGCCTTTGCTATCATCTCATACATCAAATAGGTACCTTTTTTAAACTCAAACTTTCATATATTATCAACATCTTATCTAGCGTTGTCCGCGCTTTGATTATGTTTTATATGTGTTGTATTTATTGCTTTGTATTATACAGGCAATTGGTCACCTGCATTGAATGAAAGACAATCGGGTGTAAATAATAATTTCTCTCTCGACAGTGTCTATTTGGTTTTATAATTACGTCATAATAAAACAAGTATATTTGACCTTAATTCAAACTTTAAATACAAATAAAAGGTGCATAAATGAAAAAAATGCAATACATTTTTAAAAGAAGCGATACCTGATACTATTCTGTGCAGATTTATGCATACAATACATTGCATATACATATTTTTTGTTTCTGCAACACAAACAAGTACTCGTTATGAATTCATTAAAGCAAACACAATTTGAGTGTTTTTACCATTTTCAGATAAGTAATACATTGCATTATCATTCCCCACATGCATATTCATATTTTCATTAAAAGTTGAGACATTAAAATTCTGAAATTAAAGTCGTATATCTTCGCTTTGAGATGATTTCAACTCTTTTATCGGTAGTAATGTTTATGTATATCTGTCATGTCCATGTGCAAAACAAGGCTATTATTCTACGGATTCACCATCTTTAAGATATGTATCTCGAATGTTTGTTATACACATGCCTGTTTATGCTTTAACAACACAAGTACATTTTGTTTAATTAGCTGAGCTTGTAGCTTCTTTTAATGTAGGAACTAAACAAATCCACAATCACACTACTGTCTGCGGAAGTAAGCCTTGAGCTGACCGTTTCTAAACGCATTTGGTTCACTTCTCCAAATGATATTTGTACAGTGATCTGACATATGCAACGGTGTGCGTGAAATATGGATACATGTCTTGCTCGTTAACATTCTGCCGTTCTCATTGAAAATAAATGAAGACGCCGATATATTTATCGCTTGTCTGTCAAGTGCGCTGACCATGTAATTAGAGAACTTCATGATCTATTTTAGTTCCATTCCTCCTTTGTATGTTCTTTGTGGAATGAATATGTTTTTTTTATAACTTATTTATTTAATAAACAAAGTGTTTTTCTTGTATGATGTTTTAAGTGATCATCATTCATAAGATTTGTGTCAGTCATGTCTAAATACAAGTTCTCTGCAGTATGTAAAATGTAAAATAGCTTTATATCAACTGATTTTTAATTAAATTTCAAATTTAAACGTCTGTCATGTTGCTACATCGTGTAAGAACCAGTAACCTATATTTTGGCAAACTAATTTTTAAAGCTGACAGTACATTGATCATTGAACAACCAGTTTATATAATGTGTGTACTTAAGTACCTTTTATCTTTCCACATACATTTTGCAGATCTGCTACTTAAAGGAACATCTCCATGTAATAGAATTAGAAAAAATGTATAACTATGTTCGGCCAAAACAGCATATAGCATTAGTTTAGGAAACATTCTCTTTAATTGTAATTAAATAATAATTCAAAACACTTTAGAAATGAACGTTTAGCAGTTTGTCAGTGAATAACAATGAACATTTCCCTATGGTTATTCATTGTGTCTGTTTAGATGGTTACCCATACCATATTTTTGTGTTTGTTGCTTGTATGTGTGCTGTGTCTGTCGCTATTGTGCTGGTTATCGCTGTTTGGCGATTGGTTCCTTGCCATTAATAAAGGATCACGTTCAACAAAAGGTTTTCTTAGGTTTGGTGCAGTTGAAATTTGCCTTAGTTTATATTTGAAAAAGTCTACGATTTTATGTTATAAACTTCAATGTGTCTTTACCTTGCTACATCATTATATTCTGATAATGTTAATTCGTGCTTCCACCGTGTATCTTACAAACACGACGTCCATATTTTTTGTGTGTATTTTTGGGCTAACTGTGAGACTCAGTTAGCCTCTTAATTGTTTAGAGTTCTGTTTTATGTATTGTCCTTATTCATATAAGCTAATGGTTACACGATGTTGTTCTCCCGATAATGTTTTAAGAGTTTCATTATTAATATATTGATTACTAGACCATATTAAATTAAATTTCTATTTTTATTAAATACGCATTTAATAAAAGAAACTCGTTGTTAAATAGAAGTTCATCCTCGTACAAAGACACATACTTAAACATTCTAAATCAACACAATGTTAATTTATATACTAGTCAAATGTAATATGTTTTATAATAAAGACCAGGTGTACCGTATGTACTGAAATTATATGATAAAGGTGACATGAATCATCTTAATCATGCTTTGTTTGTTTTGTTTTACTGACGATGTATATTGTGCTAGTCATAGTACAACACATGTTCTGTTCTGTTAAATATTCCATAAATAAACGTAGTGGACGGTTATCACAAGTGCTTTATACAATGACACATACCTTTGTGAGAGTTCTGTTGAAACAAAAGCTTGAAGGACTTTAAACTGTTATTGCATAAACATGAGTATCGTAAATTCAGGTTTGTTTTGCCAGTGTCAAGCCAGAACATTTGCACTCAACATAATAACAACATATTACGCATCCGGCACTCGCTAGGGTACACTTTGATTAGATTTGGGGGAGTGTTACCGTCATGAGAGCAATTACACGGAAATCTAATCACAACGCTTATTAGGAACACTTAATTGTGCACTGCAGCTGGCTTTTTGTTAGACCACAGGTTTAATGTAAATACGCACACGTTTGTACATAATGTTTGAGCACTTTAATTGTAGTTTGTGCTAATTTGCATTGTTTATGTGTTGTACTGATGCACTTTGACATTACTTTGTTTTCTTGTGTGTAAATGGTCAAAGGCGTTTTGCCGATGTTCCAATAAAAACATTGAAACTTGTTATTCCATAGGTATAATACACTAAATTTGTCAATTGCCGATGGCTTTTTGTTATTCCACAGTTATTATATATTGTTACAGATTATGACGTAGTTGAATCTTACTTTGCGATAATATGTGTAAATTATTGCATAGTTATTTTTTCTTAAATAAGCAATACACACGATCATACGACATTAAAGAGAGTATGCGCGATTTTGTCAAATATTTGAATTTATATACAATGTCTAAAAAACTTATTATACATATATTTCAATATAAATTATAATAAAAGTTAAGAAGAACATGTGTCGAAAATTACGGAATAAGCCAGATATTAAAATCTGAAACCGAAATTGGTTGTACAGCCGAATTCGCCAGCATGTAAATCATGCGGGTACGATGTGAATCTTAATTTAGTTTTAGTGCAAATTCGTCATACGACACAAAGACACACTTTTGTTTCCTAACACATACGAGAAAAAGTGACGGCTTCGGCTTTAACCAGTGCTAACTTGTCTTTGCTGCATTTTAGGAAAATCGTTTTCAATGTTAAATTTATCTTGCCTATGTTGTGTTATTGTAACATATTTTTATCAATATATTACAATCTAACACATATACAAATCGTGCATACTCACTTTAAATACTGCTGGTTTTGCATTTGTTTTTTAATTGACCTTAAACATTCAAATCTTGTGTACCCATTATTTTACGTCTTATTTTATACATACAACGCCATATGCTAACACAGCGAACACATTGTCTTTACTCTTTACCTGCTATGAAGTAAAGACAAAAACAGTTTGTCCAAAATGTGTTTAGAAACTGTATTTGATAAATGATTGCATACTTCTGCAACACTAACTATTATTGTAAGCCGATTAACATTTTAACGGATGGCAATATGTATCTACCAACCTGTCAAACGTCGAAATAATGATAGAAAATCACCTTATTTGAATAAATCATGTTGAATGGAAGAAATGTAGTAGGCCAATGTATCTTATCTTCTATCTGTCGCGTTCAGAACACACAGAGAGCGCTGGATGTGTTGAACACCAACGTCGTGGTTTTCCCGTGGTCTCTTTGTGTCGTGTTGAAAAACAGATATCAGATATACTGCGATTTGCTATTCTAAACAAAACCTAATAGTTTAATTGTGTTATGATAATATTGATGATTTGCAATTATTCCTATCAACCAGCTATCAATCCAACTTATTTATAAAGAAGTATTTAGACAGTAAACCATCTTATGTCATTGTGTAATGTAATTAGTTGAAACGTAATGCGTCAACATTAAAATGCTCTGTCAATATATTAATTGGTGAATAGAGAGACAGATCAGTTTATTGACGACTGATATAAATAAATTGTAATACAACTTCCAAAAGAAGTACCACTTATGTACCACTGGGGGCTGACGACGTCAAAGCGTTGTCCGTTTCTCTACGACGTCAGGTATATGTTTTACTACGAAACATTGTGTCAATACTCTACTTAATCAGGCGAGTTTCATCTTTTCTGATATTCATGGATTAGAACATCCAGTAATGGTAGGTACTTATTTTCAACAACAATCTAATTACAAATGCGCGAAGTTGCAACCGTTACATTGATTTTTAGCTAAAATCGAAATAAATTGATTTGAAGTAATGCATACGGTGGTTATTCTATTAAAATAGCCAATCTAAGTAACTTAACTTAAATGAAACTACATGTTACTTTGATACACTGTACATTAAAAATTTTAATGTACAAAACAGGTTACGAACATATATTTTATTCATTCAAATGCTTTGTTTGGAAGGAAATTACGAGTCGCTTTATGTGAAGGTTTTGCACAGAGAATGTATTGGTTGTGCAACGAACTACACATATAACGTATAGGTTACTCAAAAAAGTACTGTATCTGTACCTCGATGGCATGTGTATTGACACAATGTTTCGTAGTAAAACATATACCCGACGTCGTAGAGAAACGGACTACGCTTTGACGTCGTCAGCCCCCAGTGATGTACGGAAGTCACTTTCGTTAATGTAAAATATAATTTCAGGTTTGTTTGGCTTTCACAAAATGTCATTGATATAGAAAAAATGCACAGTTGTTGCAGAATATTCCATTAGTTGTGTTATTTATTTGCAATAGAGTAAATGTCTTTATTATATAAATGATCTTGATTTGAAAATGTATGATCGTTTTATGAATAGATATGTATTAATTGTTTCTGAATTTGGCATTTTGCATAGATTGTTCGCTGTTTTAAAAGATTTTAATGTTTGCGTGTGCTGTGCATATTGCCCTATACTTTATATGTAATATGTCTCTTGCGAGAAATTAAGGACATATTGACGTTAACTGGTTCTCTCATGGGATGTAATTATTCTTAATATATATA
>VMBQ01001223.1:123966-195742 GCA_007657795.1 Dreissena rostriformis
TATATATATAGTGTAGGGTTTATCTTAATTATTTCATCAATTCATTTATTCTCCGAACTCATGGTACTTTGTTTGCTTGCATTTACTAATATGTTCGATACACGTATTATCTTATACCAACATACCATTGCAAGATTAATGAATTTTCGCTGATGACTAGTAAACAAGTTTCGTATGGAAATAACACACCATATTATATAAATAGGTACTGTTATTTGTTAATTGAGAGAAATTAAATCGTGTTTTTGGGTGGACATTGTCGATATTATAACAAAGCGTCATTTAAATCCTCGAATATCTATTTCAGTTGACACTTTAAAAGACTAAATCCATATAATGAAATTACAATGATTACAAAAGATAACACCAATTCCACGGTTTTTTTTATCCTGTATGCTGTGGTAGGTAGGATAATTTGATATATCAATTTAATGTGGGAAATATCGCCAGTAGATCAGCTTCCGGCAAAACTCCTCCAATCAGTAATTTTAGACCACTAATGCCACAAATCAGTTATACAAAAGAGATGACTTGTTTCGTTTAATCGATCTCATTTAGCCTTTATTTGGATGTCAACATGTAAAACAAAGATACTGTTGGTTTTGGCCAAAATGACAGCAAACCATGGCAGAAATCAGCCACCCTATTAATGTACTTAAATAAGACTTCAATATGTAGAATAAATAAATAAGACATTATCTCTGCTGGCAATTGTAAATTTATATGACAATTAAATGCCATATTTTCCGAAATACATTTTAGTGTATTTATTTTGTTTTCACATACATTCGTTATCGACGCATGACGTGAATATAAATGGTTATATAATGTATAATATAAATGTTTAATACAACGTATTCACAAATGAAAGTTTTCACAGTCTAACATCCCATTTAAAAAGACGTGGTTGGTAAATAAGTATTCATAGTTGTCCCAACGAAAGAGGATTACATTCAGTCGCTCGCCGTACTTCATATGCCGACTGGCGTATCTCTTCTGTTATTGAATTCACAGCTCGTTAAACATGCAGATTATATTGTTTTATTTTCAGGTGACTGCACCGTATATTTGGCAATCTGAAACTGCTAAATGGTTTGCACCTTATACCGGCGTATTCGTGTGTGAAGTGCATGCAATAGCTCACGTCTGCTCAAAACAAATTCAAAACTAGTACATATTGCATCATAGCATGAATTGTGTTAATCACACACAAGTCTATGTTTCACTTGTACATAATACTATCTACTTTGCACTAGCAGTACTATATTCTCTGTTATATACACATCGGATTATACCGAATATTAAAAACAATACTAATACTATCAATATGAAATACATGCATATTTGTTTTGTTATTGTTGTGATTTTTTTCTGACATAATTATGTTGTATAACTTTTCATTATACCAAACGATACAGGTACTACTACTTGGGTGTTATTGCCGTATTAGTATTATTCACGGGCCAGGGAGTACGGATGATAATTTTGCCATAACATATTAATAAACCAAATAGTTGACAATGTTTTTTATGCTATTTTATTTCTTTAGATTTGCATATTTCTTTTTAGGCCACTGGAAGCCGTAGTAGGTACACACATATAATATTTTACTGACGTGTTGAATATATTTATAATATTAATTACTCATGCATAAACTATTGCGTTTAATAATGATTACTTTGTATTTATGAATGCATTAATATTTTGGACCAAGTATTTTATTGACAACGTGAGAAGTAGTTATCCGTATGCGATTATTTGCATTTAGTTCATCGACTTAATCGTTATTTGTTCAAGTCACTTTATCTGCAGCCTTATTAGATCGTAATGCAATATGATGAAATTCAACACACATTACCTTTAACATTTCGTGCATTGTGCATCAAGTTTCCATAACATTATACAAGTAAATACAGCCCAAATAACATGCAAGAAAATAGGTTAAATAAAACTATATGATTACAATTGATACATTAATGAAAAAAGAATAATAAACGAATAACATGTATGACCAGCTAAATCTTCAAGGTACGTCTTCTTACTAGCAGGTAAGTTTTCAATCCCAAAAACTGATATCGATTAGTGTTATGTATTGATTTCAGTTGGCTGCAACTTATTTTCAGTCCTATTCAAGCATAGCATATTACACAATAATTAAATACACACTCATTTTTTTTTATAAATTCAGAATTCCTTTTTATATGCAAATATGTACCATTTCGACATTTGCTGCAACATTTTTTATATTTCTTTATATTACATTCATATCTGCTTGTTCCTGTTAAAATATGGTATTTCTAGATTATGATAAAATGGTTAGCGCTAGGAATCTATTACTTCACACACGTATGTGTATTCAATTTGTGCCCTTGCTGTTTTAAATATTACTGAGATAATTCTCTTTTTAGATTTTCTGTCTCATAGTCATTTGCCGATGACAGGGCCATCACTATTCCTAATTGTGTCATATCGACGATGTAGGTAAATTTTATTTAACATAGCGTGTCTTAACGGTGGGGGTAAGATACTCGTTTCCGTCCATGAATACAATTATATACTGATTGTATCAGTTAATCGCCATTTCGGGTATAGAAATGTATTTCCAAAGAGGTCTGAGATCAGCTTTACGGATCTTGAATCCATTATGTATGTTCCTGCCTGATGGCAGATAAGATGTTATTTGATAGGTATGACACGCAAAACGACTGTGTCATACTGTGCCATAAATAACGTAAATCATGTAATATTAGGCGTAGTTAACTTCAAACGGAAAGCAAGCCTTCGCAAGAATATAACCTTATACACGTCAACATGTGTACTTACCGTCCACATCTAATCCTTTATTTTGTGTAAACCTTTGGCCACGGTGTCGTATATATTGTATTGTAATTTAAAGTCAGGTTGATGCATTCAGAAATAATCACTTATATATGTGTCAAGGAAAGTAATGAACACAACAATGGTGTTTACAATTTTAATCAATAAGTATTATTTATTTATTTCTAAGGGGCGACTATTTAAAATTATCTGAAAAATAATTCTTTATATTTTTCTCACTAGCCTCACAACGGACTTCTTTTACAAATTTTAAATTTAATTTGAAATATAGTTTTGATGCATGTCATGTCATGTTACGTTTGAAATCCACGGCCAATGCAATTCAAAATGGCGCTTAAATGTTGATTTCTTATCCCAATTACTTATCCCACTTACTACAGGACACTACAGTGAACAAAAGTATGGGCATAAAGCGTCTTAAAAATTACCTATATAGAAAGATTATTCATACAATAATAAATACTATTTTTTCTATGTTATTCGTTAGTTACATAAACAATGTCTTATCACAATCCGTGTTTCGCATTGTATTTTTCTCGAATATTAGTATCGACGATTTTGTAATATGTGAAGATAAATATAGAATTGTGTTTTCATTACATGTGTATGCATTGATGGTAGAGACGATACAGAGATAAGTAAGACTAAGTCTAACCATTTCTTGATAATATAATACTTTAAGTAAGTCGTATTTAATTGATATGTGTTTCCCTTCTTTTTTTATTTTATAGACTTAATGAAGTGATTTAAAAGATTACATATATTAATGCTTTGTTGACATTAGTATGTTTATGTAAAGTAATATTTAGTTTTCAAATTGTATTGAACACAAAATCATAGTTTAAGAATTATCTTCATATACATAAAACAATATTATCTGAATAATATCGTCCCTGTTATGATAAAGAATTAATTTTACATTCATTAATATTTATTCCATCGTACAAATTGCTATTTATAGTATCATAATATTTTAAATAAAAATCAAATCATAATGCCCCTTTGATGTTGCAAATTCGATCTTCTTGTGTATGAAATAAAAATATATTAACATATGCTGCCGCAACATTGAATGTCTGCTTCTTTCCAGCTTCAATTATAATTGTATATCATTGTTTTCAATGAATTATTCCGTGTCATACATATCTAGTTCACAAGCTGTTACTTAATGAAACCTGACCTATTTAAATTTATGTTCTCTTACAAGACTATCAAATTCAGTGTAAAACAATCTGCAAAAACACAAACGTGCAGACAGTCTTGACACGCAATAGAATATATATATTCGGCCATGCATTAAACACTACAAGATAGATAAAACTACAGGTAATTAGAGGTCATTGCTTTTTTTGCTTAGCTTTGTAACTGGCGACACAGCTTGTTAAACCTTATTGCTGTCTTGTTCTTTTGTTCGACGGTATGCGCTATTGACACGGTAATTAGAATACACCTGCATGACACTGCTCTGTATTGCCATTAGTTTTTCTAAATTGCTTTTAACCGAAAAACAGCTACGTTTGAAAATACAATGTTTCAACTTGTGTGTTATATTCTAGGTGAGATATATTCCAAAAACATCATGAAGTCTCGCAATAATCAAGCATCATACGATGAATGCCTGATTATTATTATATTCCTTGTATTACGATTGCCTTGGTATTTAAATAACTCAGTACGTGTGCAGTGATATCTTTCCGTTTCTTGTGAAATAAATGTAGGATTTTGCATGAGTGGTCGTTTTGTATTCAATTTATTAAACGAGTCATCTAAATAAAGATAAAAACGAGGCTTGACGAGTTTAATAAATTCAATACAAAATGACCACGAATCTAAGATTCTATTTATAACATGACCAACAAATTTCATTTTTATTTTATGCTCTTTTCACCGTTTATTTACATTGTAAAAGGGTTTAACTGAAGAAATTCGCTGGAATAATGACGTCGTTTCGGCAAAAAATGTCGTCATTTCACAGTTATATAACTAGTGTAAAAACACCTGTGTAATAAATAGAATAATAGGTTAGTGTTGATTATAGATCAGGTTTATCATGCGAGGTTTAGAAAACAAAAAGCACGGGCCTTGGCGAGTGCTTTTTCGTTTTCGTGCCGAGTATGATAAACCTGATCTATAATCAACACTAACCTATTATTCTATTTATCCCACTTTTTATTCAGTAAACCTTTTTATTTGAACACAATTAGTTTAACTGGATAATTTCGCTGGATTTATGACGTCATTTTGTGGAAAAAATGACTTCATTTCGTGCCGTGGTTTATAGCAGAAATTTAATAAACGGGGCTTTAATCAACCGAATTCGCTGTAAAAGTGGGATAAACAAAATTGAGCATTACGTTATTTCACTCCTGGAGCGTAGGTCATGTTATAATGGCACTTATATATCTTCTGTTTGTTAATTACACGTTTATATAATTATTATGATCACGTCATGATAACTGCATTGCATTTTCTATTGGTATGTGTTAATAAACATGTGATAACATTTGCTCCGAAAACAAAAATATAGTTATAAATTGAAAAGATTAATCATATATTTGTTGTTAAATATACGACGAAATGTTCATGATTATGAGCATAAACGTGTCCATGAAAAGCGTTTGTGTTACGTTTTCTAAACATCTTAAAAGCATAAAAGTATTTGTAATTGTATTGCTGTTGTTTTATTATATTTATGCAAACACCTTTGATAAGACAAGTGTCTTATACATGTGTGTGGTTGTATATTATCGCGTGTATCCGACTCAAACCGACCATAACGACGGTTTTAGCTAAATTAATCGTTTCTACCGTATTTACCATTCCGAGACTACCAGCGACTGCAAACCCCAATCATGTCACTTTTTAATCGCTCATTTGATTCATATATTGTAACTACATATATACCGTTGCATTATCCTTTGTCATATAAAATATATGTAAAGATCTCCTAAATACGCCATTTTTTTTTGTGTTTATTCGAACATAGCTCCGTTCAGTTACTGGAAAAAATTGTTGACCAGAACAGAACAGAACAGAACAGAACAGAATGGTTTATTCAGACTTAAGCATGATTAGCTCATCTTCATTTAAAAACATATACAATTACAGCATGAAGTAAAAAATATACAAAATATACATCATTTCCAAAATAATGATAAAAGATCAATTTACAATATAAGGAATAAATGTTTTCGTGTTTTCGTGAGAATTTTATTACACTTATTACATACATTCTTCTGGACCAAATTTTATTAGTGAAAACATATAATCATTTCAATTATCAAATATTAGATATCTTTCTTGTTTATACATAAAAAACTTTTAGTTTGTTTGTTTTTTTTAAGAAAAAAAAACCATTAATATGAAGGACAGATATAATCGCATAAATCCAACTTTATACTTGTATGTCTTTTTCATTCGTAGTTAAATAATTTTAGAAATATAGGATTGAGAAAAGCTGATAATGTATCTATCTTTATACACCTGTCAATTTCCAATTTACCAACAAATGACCGTCAGTTAGCTCATCCGTTGATCACGATGCTATGGAAACTATTTATAAGTCCTGAAGGCTTTGGTAAATGTTTGCAAGGCTCTCCTAGTATTCTACAATCTGGAATCAATTAAGGGCTATATATGGCGATTCAAAATATTAAAGAAAGAGATAAAGTTAGTAATGCACATAAACAAATATAAATATGTGTAACAATCTGAAATAAAAATAATTAAAAATTTAATTAAGTATTAATGATCTGATGTTTAGTTAGAAATTAATCTTTATCTCGATGAGATATACGCACAGACGTTCAAAGGGCGTAAAACACATTTAGCTAATAAAACGCTCACTTACTAAGATTATTACGGCAATAAACAAGTCTTAAAATAAGAAGAATGCCATTTGAATTATCGTGCATCAAGTAGGTATGTTAGAGATTGTTGAGAAATTCATAAAATTTCATACATCTGTTCATAAAATGCACGAAAAACAAATTAATATGATATATTTTGCGTGTAATTGCCCTAATATATACTATGGTAGAGAAAACATAGTTTGAGCTTAAATAAAAAATGCATATGCATGTATCTCTTGATATCTTGCTACAACGATTGTATTTAAGTTACATTATTTCCAAATTTAAAACATGTTTTGTCTGATAGAACGTGTCGTGCAATAACAAATCTTGAACTATATCAATTAAAATTGTTTTATAACAATAATAAGTATTCCCGTTTTATACTGACACGAACATACTTTTGGGCCGATATCAATGTATATCATAATATTAACTATTAACGTATAGCATGAAAATATATATACTTAATTAGGCCATTGGCGAAAACCTGAGTGTTGTTTGTATTACTTCTACCACAAAACACACCACACCACACTGCCAAAAGTATAATTGCGATAAGCTAACTCGTTCATATAATCATAAAAACAAATTACGTATTCGCTCAATATATAAAAACAAGTACAAAATTTGTTGATAACATATTTTGGAATAGTAACATCATGTGTATCCAGTATTATTGAGGATGGAAAAACGGAACAAACTAGTAATTATGCACACGGACACAATGGTAATTTCTGTAATTGCTCATTTAAATAAAGATTAATACAAGGAATTATATTTTTTATACCATGCGTTAATGTACAAAAAAGAGTACTTATAATGTGTCAATCCTGGTTTGAATAATCTTAGACACAAGATGAATTATGTTTTTTTTAAATTCCTGACATGGGATGTAAATGCATAAATCAAAATGCAGCCAACGTTTAATGACATAATAAACAAATCAGTGTTCTTGACCTGTCACAAGATCCGCCAAATCTGCTGCAGCCGCTCTGCATACGCCGTGTTTCATCCGAAAATTGGCCGTCCGAAACTGATTGTAGTTAATTAAGCCAGTAATGACAGACTGAACCGGCAGCGGACCAGGCTAATTGTTTAATATTATACCTTACAGTTTACAGTTATGGCCCAAATAGACGGTAACAAATCCTGCAGCCTGTAATTATGCGGTGTATATATCCGCAAAGTAACCGGCTACATGCAGCTATAAATCAGGAGTGACTTAAATAAATCAAAAGACCATATTGTGATTTTACTAAGTTGTAAATCACTGTAAACAGTTGATTAATTTTAACTGCACGGTCCTCCTTTACACATGGATGTGATTTGTGCATTTTGTAAGACCATTGCTTTTGATGAGACCTGTCGAAGTGACTATCACTGTAATGAAGTCCTATGCACTATCATTTTTAGGTGTACACAATTGCTATAATAACTGCCTGTCAATTTCAGAGATTTACGTTTTGCAAATGGATTGCAAATCATACGCAGTCTTCTTTGTTTATTCGACATCTTGTCATTTGCTACCTAATGTATTTTTAATAACTATTTATTTTTTAAGTTTATTATACAACTCGTTAATTGATATATTTAAATACAAAAAACATTACTACTGCGACAACGTACACGTCTACTAATTATTTTTCCCCAGCAAAAACTACTGCTACTACTCATACAACTATTACTCCTCCTACTACTACTATTACTGCTACTGCTACTGCTATTGTTATTGCTACTGCTACTACTTATCAAAACATAAATATACATGGAAAGTAATACCATATAAAGTCTACATCAAATATATGACTATTTACCTAATGAACCGGTTTTTTTTACTGATTCAGGTAGCGTTAAGCATATTAAACAACTTTATTACGAAAAAAGTCTGTCTTAAGTGTGAAACCATACCCAGATAGACGGGTTATTAATGACATTTTTCGGTTAAAATACGATTTCCTCAATGTTTAAACAAGAGATGTGGAAAACCATCGAACATCTGGCTTGAACGATGAAACATGATGATATGAAATTATAATAAATATGGAGAGATTTTGTAAAAGATAATTCCTTTTAAGGGCTGTCAGTTTAACATTGGATCTATATTTGGGGGATGTAACATATCACCTTGTTCGTACCAAAACTCATAAAAATAGTCTTGAGTTATGTGTGGGCCAATTAAATTATGATATAACACCTCTATATACGTTAACCTTCAGTGCATTTTATTGACAACGTCCGCTGTAGACCCTTTTCAGCTTGACCCATCAATCATTCTTATCAAGATGAATCAAAAATAATTTTCTAAACGTTAAACCATTATGGGAGAGATATAAAAAATGGAACAATAAATCTGCCTCGTAAATTACCATCATATCATACAACAAGCGTTTTCAGCATCTGTACCTAAATGGCTCCACTAGGGTCAAGCAAGTTCGATGTATGCATGGGACTTGACTAATGAGAGCCATATAAAGACCACCCGTAATTGGCATGGACGGTACATATAGCAGGTGGTCCGCGTCTTATATACGTTCGAATAAATACTTCAAAGGAATTCGAAGAATATAATCCCACTATGACAATTTATCATTTTTAAAAATAAAAGTTTGCAGCGGGTTTTGCTAATTACCGAGATGCGTTAGGAATACGAAGAATATAATCCCTATATGACAATTTATCATTTTTAAAATATAAAGTATGCAGCGAGTATTGCTTTTTACTTCAAACAGAGATGAGTTATTTGTGGAACGTGCATGTCATTGATAACGCGTTTAACTATCCTCAATTTCATAAAAACTTGCACGGGCATGTTGCTGGTTTTGCCTCGGCATTTTTCGGAGCTCGAGGTAGAGGTCACGTCTTATGTGGTGTTTTTGGCAAATTATCAAATCATGTTTGTTCAAGGAATCATAAACCGAAGGGTTAGTCGCTTGTAGGTAAAAATGAACTATCTTTTTTAAAAGTGGGTTGGCGGCGGTTCAGGTATAGAGCACTTTTATTTTGTTAAGAAAACGTTTAAGTATGGTGACCATACTTGTTTTACTTTAGTGGTTTAGTGATTACCATAGGTACTTTGATTTGCTGTTTTCTTGCGATATTTATCTGATACTTTAGCTTGACTTGTGATAAATTCATTTAAACAAGAAACAATCATGCATCACGCTATACGCGTATAGGTATATGCATATTTATTGTACATTGCTTTGCCATGCGTGCTTTGTTACTATTTATATCATGTTTATTTGACATTAATAAATAATACAATCATGGACCGAGTGTCACGTGTAAATTTGAACTTTCAATGTTCGTTTTCTTTAAGCTAATGATTATATATGAAATCGATTGCACTATAACTCAAACATGTCGACTTAACAATTTTCTGAGCTATGTTATGGTTACTAGTTTAAGGCAAATTAGTCTGTGTAAAGGAATCATCATTTTTTTTTAACTTACTTCTTTAAAGCTGACGAGGTAAATTGTGTAGCCATATCACCGTTACCCCTAGGTTTCGACGTGTTTTAAAAAAAAACACATTAAGAGCTTTTTTAAAGAAGTTTTAAAAGAAGACAACAGCGAAATTAGAAAGCAAATTGTTTACAAATTAAAATGAGTGATATTGTTTGACTGTTAGCTGGGCCATATAAAACCTTTCAGTTTACTTGATACTCACGTGACATTGCTTCGTCGATGTAATTGGCACTTCGGTTTATATTCAAAGTTCGGTTTTGACTCAAACGGCAATAAATCAAGAATTATGCTGCAATACATGCAACGTTGACTTATTTCAGTGCCAAACAACGCAACACAAGGGCAGCAATATTTATGACTTACCGTTAAGTTTGTGACAGATTTGAGTTTTCTGAAATGATGTGCGCTGACATTCGATTAAGCAATTACAATATCAAGTTATGCCTTTGCGTTACACGGGTATGTTAATCTTACGTACCTTATTGCAGCCATTGGAGCGTATTGGTGAACCTGAAAAGCATTGTAATTTATTAGAGCAATTATTTAGAACGTGTGTGTAGTATGGCGTTATTATTTTCTGCAAGACATGCTTAAAGAAAGAACATAAATTTAATGCGCAGATCAGAAAATTATTATGTGGAATATTTATGTAAGCTTATATTTCGGTAAATGAAATGTCCATAAGGGAAATAAGTACTCTCATGAGTTTCTTTAAGCAACTGAAATTTAGTTTGAAATATAGATAATAGGTTTGATAATTAACAATAATTGTTCCCCCTATTCTAAACTACAAAATTAAAAAAAAAAAGTTCAAGTGCGTATGTATAAGGTGAAAACATATATAAGTTAGCCAATATTAACATGATATTGCAAGCAATGTGATTTTGAAATGTGAAATGTGAAAAGTTTGTAGATTCGCAAAAAACATCTTTTCACAAATTTATAAATGTATGGTTAAAACACATACATTACCCCTTGGATAGTTTGCCATACCAAAACTGTCATCAGTAGCACCAAAAAGCCGACTTTAACTATAAAAATGATAATTAAATAATAATTTGAGATAAATCAATATAAATTAAGATGACATTTATGATACATATACATGTACTTTGAAATATACTTAATCAACATATTATGTCATTAAACATATATTACATGTCAATGTAAATAACAACAGAAGCTCGTCATAAAAGAAGCACTTTGAGTTTTTTGAATAAATATTACCGAATACTGTTCAGTATAACAAGTGAACTGGCGAACACTTTACACAATTAATATGATAACAGAAGATGCGTATTAATAATATATCAACATTTAACGTAGAATCAAACTATGCCGTTTGCATTTTACATAAAAAGACACAAAGTTGTTCGTGTGTTAAAACGTTACATTACACAAGTTTACGGAGCTGATAGAACACTCGTATTTTTTTTTAACACTGAAAGGACTAAAGCAAAATATGACATTATTCAAAAACAATCAAAACAAGCATAGTTTGTAATTAGAATCAGGTATATTAATCCGATTGACTTGGGAGACAAAAAAACGACAAAAACGAACACCTAAGAAAAACAATATTACGATCTGGGCAGTGAAAGGATATTTTTACCACGTTTGTTTGTTAAGAACAAACATCACACTGAAATGTGTGCATGAACAAAGTTGAATATTTCAGACAAACATTTCAGTTGATAATCGTCATTGGTTTGAATGCCGAGAAATATAAGTGTTCAATATATAGCTATGGACGCGTTTATGCTAAATGTAGTGATTTTTCATTAAATCATTTTATGTCAATCTGTTTTACTATTTTTAGCGACACAATACTGGTGTTCAAGAAAACAATTATACCCACATTATATATACTCTGCACATTTGTTTTTTGATTTTGTTAGATTCTACGCAAATGATCGAAAATGCTGCTCATAATATATAACTTTTCCCATAACTCGAAGCATTAGGAAGAAAATATGTTTCTTACTTTGAATGAAGATCTGTCATTTCTGTAGAACGTGTGAACCGTTCCACGTCTGGCCATTTGTTCTCGGTAGGACGGCCGGGCATTCCTGGTAGTTTATTGCAAACTGACCGGCAAATTAGAGACGGCGAATTGAGCATTTGATCTATGAAGTGAAGAAACCCCAGTGCGGAGCCTTTTAGCTCTTCGCTAATGCACATTAAACGTGATGAATAACCGACACCTTTTTCTGACTAAGAGTCTAGGGGTGAGAAAAAGTGGAAATTCTAGATGAACTGCTACCATCCATAATGCTAATCACGCCCAATTCATGAACAATTAGAAGCCGTGATTTCAATATCGTGGTAATTATTTCGAAGGCGTTAACCCACAATTCGCCAGAACATGTGCCAATAAATGGAATCAAGAAAATTCGCGCATTGTTTGCTGAAGTGGTCATTAATTCTATGTTGAATAATATTCGCGATGGATAACACTGATGCCCTGAATGTTCTCGTTTATGCTGACGGTTTCTAGGGTAGCGTGCTGTTCATTTAGTGCCGCACACATCGTATTATTGAAATAAGCTAACAAGTCTATTACATTTTATGGGACTTTAATACCCGACTCATTGCAAGATTCATTTGCAAATCTCACCATAAAAAGTTTGCTTCGTAATATCCATCTGTTATTCATGTGTTTATCAAAAGCAGCGTTTCGTGGATATCGCGTATGATTTATTGCATCAACACTTCATGTTAATATAAACCGAATGAGTACCATAATCTGTATGAACAACAGGAGAATATTTTCAAAAATGTTGTACCAGAATACCCTCTTTAGTTTTCGAGGATGGGTGAAAAAGCAACGTTAAAACGACGCCTATGCAGATTACTATGTCGTAATTCGCAAAAAAGTGACAAACATAAGTGAACATCAAACAGTGTATGGAAATAACATACGTTTGGCCGCACACGTAACTTGCAGAACATTTAGAACAATAGATTACTGTCGAATGAACACGTGCTACTAATTAAGAAATCATACGCTCATTTCAATGTCAAGTGTTGTGTTTTCTCACGTTTAAAACACAATTTAATATACATAAATTGCAGCTATTTTCAATTTTAAAATTGTAAAGGAGAACTAAATATTTACATCAAAATGTGTTGGGTTGAAAGAATTACACATTAATGACGTGAAGCATAAGATTACCGCCGTCGCAGTGGTTTTAAAAATAAATCTTGTACCGCTATATTGTACGAAAAAACACACAAAATTAAGCATAGGTACAGAAGACAGAGCTTTATTATTATAACTCGCAACAAATCGCGTTCGACGATCTCATCGACATCCATGGGAAGTAATTAACACTCATATTCTCACAAGTTTATACAGATTTGTTTCCCTTGATGCTATCTTCGTGAAGTTGTCAGTAAGACTATACGATGAGTCGACTTGGAAATATATGAAAGGTACAGCAACAAATATTACTGCCGCTACTATGGTTACTGCTTCTGTATGCTTCCATGGCTCCTGAAATAATAGC
This sequence comes from Dreissena rostriformis, assembly GCA_007657795.1. NCBI lineage: Eukaryota > Metazoa > Mollusca > Bivalvia > Myida > Dreissenidae > Dreissena > Dreissena rostriformis. Next base: position 137,636 of record VMBQ01001223.1, read on the forward strand.
AGATTTTGTTATCGGTGTGTGAACAAACTAGAAAAAGTGTGTACCAGTATGCAAAATTAAAAGGGAATCGTCACGTTTTAGATTGACTATTCCTATGCGAGGTTATATTTTCTGATATTTTAATTAGGTGAATTCTATAATTCAAAAATCGCGTTAGATCAAAACTACACAGAGTATTCGTTTGCAACACGGACTATATAATTGCCATTAATCAGGGGCAACCATTAATCATCAACAGTTTAACGACTTTGTCATGTTCAAATATATTCCCAGGTATTTTCAGAATAATTGGATTTTTCTTTGTTTACAGGGCTATGACAAACATCTCGTTTCTTGTTAAGAAGCCTCGTTTAATAGTTTTCCATTAAGTTGCGATACTTAACTGTTTTCTATTTTCATTATGCGAACTGAAATACCGCTGTTTTTAGTATTTCTGGTGTTTAATTAAACAAAAACGTAAGCATTTACATATACTAAACATCACAAACTACATACTATAAAACAACACTTAATCGCCATAGCATATTATGTATACTTTATATATTGAGTTCCAATGTGCATACATGCTTTATACACAAGTACCTCAAATCACACATGCAAATAATAACACATATGTATACGCGTTATATTCATATATACTTAAGAATATCAGAACGTCTGTGTTATTCCCAGACCTTCTGTATGGTTCCCCAAATCGTAATGTCGCTAGCTGTAAGACGTTTATGTCAAAATGTTTCCAAAGGTAAGAATACATTGGCTCCAAATATGTATTCCATTAAACATCATTGAAGAGACACTGTCTGTGTTCCATGCAAGTCCACTACTATAAAACTGTGACACAATGTCTACGATAATCTTGCTTCGTCTTCCGTTCGCGCCTAGCACTTGTTTTCCCTTTATACTCATCACACCATATTTTCCAAGCGCACCAAGCGAACGAAAAAAACAAATTCTCGTTAACAAGGTCCTTCTGGCGTAAGAGGAATGTTTCTTGACATCATACATCATCTTTATTGTACGTTATATTGTGGCTCGGATTCATTCTTCAATGCTTGCATACCAATGTAACGATTCAAATTTATTGTCATTGCTTGTGTCTTTGCTGTAATTGGATTCGAAATAATTACTGTTAAGGTGTATGTGTCGTGATCGTTGTTGTTTACACAAGTTGTTTAAAATGTCCTAGTTTAATTCAAGGCGTCACGAAAATATAGTGTCTAATTAACCATCAACAGCAACGCCTTGCGTTTAAATTTGATACTATACATGTATATGGTTTATTCAAGATACAATAGACATACAGTCAATGAGTATACATGATATAGTAACATAGTAACATATATAAAAGCATGAAATGTGATCATTATTAAATTTCATAAGTTATTAAATAAAGTATAATTACATGAAACGGTGTAGGACAATTTGATTACAGCATTTAGAATCTATTTAACAATGTTTATATAAATAAAGTTGTTCATCTGTCTTAGATAGCATTACTTCCTAAGGCAAAAAGAAAATCACCACCAGATATATTTAAAAGAATGTTTTTCATTTTAACATTTTAAAAGAATTTAAAGAATTTCCAAATGTTACTGAACTATATCAGGAAATGCTTAAATTTAAAGTGAAACTTTCATCAGACATTGTCTACAGACGTGAATTAGTAGTGATACAGTTAGTAAGGTATGCTTATGACATCTATGGTAATTAATATTTTAACTTAACACTGTTAACAGTTACCAGACGGTTTTGAAATTAATTGTTCATTAAGAATATTGAAACAACACTTTGAAAGAAACCGTTTGTGCTTTTTAAAAGTTCATAATAGACGACACGCGACTATATAAGACATGCCCATTCATCTATCAACGACGACATAACCCAAAACATAACTTAAAATTGTATTAACTTTGATACTGCCTTAAAAAGGCCAAAGCAGGGCATTGACATTTGCAAGATATGTACAGGCACGCCGAACCACACACTTAACAATGTCAGTTATTAATTATGTTAAAATGGTTGACTATTCTGCTGATGGGGCTTCCGGTCAATGCATTAAATATTACACAAATTACATGTGTTGGTAGTACATGGATAAATCATTAACGTACCACTTTCCAAAGACTATGAAATTATATTAGCAGATATCGCTTTTAAATGACATGCATTTGGACTTGTATAGAATTCCGACCTCATAATTGTTCATTTGTTCATAAAAGCTCGTTAAGACAATATTTGCATGTGGAGTAAATGAATGTCAGTTATTTTATGTTAATGTTAATTAAAAAAGAATGTTGGTAAAAATGACATGCACTCTATATTAATGGCTATTTCTATCTTATTATGCAACATTTATTACACGTTTCAACCTATAACTCATATATAAATTATATTGCAACCCAACATAAAGTAATATCATTACATACATTAAGGATATTGTCGTCAAAAAAGTTGGCAACATACTGCCATAAAGCCTTCCAACTAAGAGACATGTTAATGTCAACAGTTTAATAATTATCAAGTTGGTTACCTACACAGTACTCCAATTGTTTACATACCCAAGTCTTGTTAAATGTTCATGTATGTGTATGTTTTGTGTTGTTGTTCGTTAGTTTTTAAAATATTGAATGTATTGTATAATAGTTGCTTTTTGTCGCATTTATCCCTCTAGATCATCTTTATATATTAATTTGTTTCGCATAGCTGGTCAAAGGTGGGGTATGATTAAATTGACAAGTGTATATAGATAGTGATACATTATCAGCTTTTCTCAAACCTATATTTCTAAAATTATTTAACTACGAATGAAAAAAGACATACAAGTATAAATTTGGATTTATGCAATTATATCTGTCCTTCATATTAATGTTTGTTCTTTAAAAACAAACAAAACAACTAAAAGTTGTTTATGTATAAACAAGTAAAATTTCTTATATTTGATAATTGAAATAATTTTATTTATTTTTTTCACTCAGGAAATTTGGTCCAGAAAAATGTAATAAGTGTTAAAACATTCTCACGAAAACACGAAAACACTTATTCCTTATATTGTTAATTGATCTGTTTCTTTTTTTAATGATGTACATTTTGTTTATTTTATATTTACTTCATGCTAATTGTATATTTATTTCAATGACGATGAGCTTGTAATGCTTAAGTCTGAATAAACCATTCTGTTCTGTTCTGTTCTGTCAATTGTTTATATTAGACAAATAGCATTCAAGAATTCAAAAAATAAGAATAGCATTTCAGAATATTTTGTTTTATTGCATAAGTGTTTATGACAAGGAGGTGTAAACTGAACAACATGTAATGTCACCACTTGAAAGCCGGATGTACTGAAATTATTTCGTAAAATGGGCCATGATATGAAATATAATTGTACATAATGGATAAATCTAACATCAACTAACGAATTACCTTGCAGTAAATTTTACCGACGACGATTCAACTGCTTCTTTATGAGTGGTTGATGGCTAAATAGGTCATGCATGTTATGATTTAGTTTACATTCGGTTAGTTTACAACTGTGGTAGTAACAATATAGAGTTTGCGCACAAAATAGACCACTCACACGCCAATGGGAAGTGCATTGTGTTCATACTCGAATTGTGATGGTGTTATCCGCACTGCAAACACGTGTCTATATTTATATTTGATTCGGACATTACATGAGTAAGATAATTGAACGTACATGTAGTCTCTTTTTATTCTGTAATTTATGATTTCCGTCCTGCTGGTGCAATTGGATTGTTATTTATATAATGATATTGAAGGGACATTATCATCGTATGATGTTTATCTTAAAATAAACATTTAAATCTCTTTCAATAACTTACATGAAATACCAGTTAATAATGTCCATACTGTACGGTCTAAAGAAATGCAAAACTGATTTTAAGAATTAAGGTCCATATAATGAGGTAGTTATGCCCAAAGACGAAATTTTACCATTCGTGTCCGTATACTTTGCATTTGCTCACTTCAGCAAATTCACGTTTGACAAGTACGTTGAAAGATTAAAATTCGAGTAATGGCAGAGAAACTTTATTATTTTAATGCCATTCCCCAGCGGATAGCGCCAATGTTCTGGACCGAATCTGTATCTGTCAACGTCGCCGAGTTATGGTAGTTGACGTATCGTAAACGATTATACAAGCTAAACATAATAAACATTATGAAAACGTCAACTCAAACAATGCCGTGTGTTTTTGTAGTTTACCTAGCCGTTAACAACATTTATAATTAATAAGATTTCGTAGTGAAACTCTGATAGGATATTTACATAATTGTCTGTAATTAAAGTATTTAATAATTTAATTGTTTTATTATGTCGTCGAGAGTCTGTCATTGTCTACTTAAGATGCCGACAAACGAATAACTGATGGTATTTGTCAAGTGGGACACAAGGGTTATTACGACAAAATACAGACACTGTTGTTCTGTATTAAAATGGGATTTTTCGGGTTTTTTTCTGAATGACACTGAGGGTACCATTATAAATAAATTAAATCCGTTAGAACGTATGAGAAGCACGCGATTGCCTTGGAATGTTTTTTTTTCAGAAAGATGTTTAATATGATATATAAAAATCGTCAAATCGTAAGAAAAATGAAAAAGAAAATGATTCTTAACGCAGGTACACATTGATTTCCGAATAGCCAAAGCCTTTCACATATAATTAACTCAACATTTTAATGGAAACATAACAACTCGTCCTGACCGACAATGGAGTTTTATTTTTCTTGTTATTTTTCATTTGGTTGTGTTTTTTTTTACCAAGGAGCAAAATAAACTAGTTTATGAAACTCTTATTTCAAATGCTAAAACACTTACAGTTGAAACTAAATGGAATATAATATTTAGTAATAAAGACTGGAAGTGCACAGATTTGTTTTTTAAATATCCAGAGATACGTATATACAATGGTTGCATACTAGAATGATATATAGAATCATAGGAACTAAATCCCTGCTATATAAAATGAAAATTGTTGATGATAATAAAAGGCACTTTTTTGTAATAAATATGAGGACACGTTAACTCAACTTTTCTGGGGTTCTGAGCAAATCCAAACAATTGCTCAAGATGTTACAAATGTATTGAATATAAATATTGTCAAAATGCATAAACTCTCTTGCCAGGACATTGATTCTTGTATAGAAAACATGAATCCTATCAGAATATTGCTCCTTGAAATTAAAAGGTATATTTTTATGTAGAAACAAAATCCCGAATAGTTCAGGACTTAAGAGAAGTCTACTTTTATCATTGGAATTCCAAAAACAGACGACTCACCAAAATTATGAATTTCCATATTGATCAGTTGTTAGAACATTTGTATAATGAACACAAGGCAATATAATTCATTGTTACAAAGATATTTACTACAAGTATACAATTTAAGAACCCTATTGCCATGCCTTTTTCATATTTTTTTTTTTAGTTTTTATGCTATTTGTACAATTGCAATGTTATTCTTTATTAACTTACAAGCTAGTTGAAATGTATTGTTGGGCCATACAATTTTATTATAATGCAATGCATTCTTGTGGTATGATTTTAACAATGTATATATATATCCATAGTAAACATGATGTGTTTGTATGTCTCTCTGAAAATATTAACTCATATTTGTGCAACTAACATATAATCTTTTGTACGGTATTAAGCAGGATGGCCTCGACCTGCACATACCTATGGACGAGGTAACTAAAGACTCTTTTCTAAATCGTCCATGCCAATCCAAACCAAATCCATTAAATAATACTTTTCGCGCATGGAAGACACTGTTGCGAGATAAAAGTATCGGAAAAGTGGTCAGATTTAAAGACCAAAGACGAGCAAGTGGGAGAATATATATGGACGGGTCGTGGCCGTGGTCGAGATAAACTGGCGGGTCATCGTACACTGTCTGCTGTCGAGATGATTGTGGGCTTTTCGTGTGTGGTGAAACGGAAATAGTGTGTACAAAACTACACGGCCGATGAAGCTGTGCAAGCCTATCTGAAATATGCAGCTCACTTGCGAACGAACATGCACAATCGGCGATAATTTTTTACCAAGAAGAAACACAACAAGGTGCATTTTAAACATTTTAATTCTTTAAAGGCACGTGGATGTGAAAAAACCCCATAATGATCAAAGACACAAACATTATCCGTATTGAATGTACACGGCATATGGAAACAAAACTCAATTAATCGTGAAAGGACATTTTCAAGAAATAAAGGATTATTGTTGATTTTGTTAGATTATCGATTTTAATTCACGAGCGATCACATACATTGATAGAACTTTTGTATGATAACCAGTGCATGAAAATCGATAATCTATCGAAAACCAACATTTTTATTGTTATTGAATGTTTGTTTTTACCATGATTTATTGAAACAATTTTTAAAGTTAATTAAACTGGAGAAATTCGCTAGAATAATGTCGTCATGACGTAAACATTTCAGAGCAAAACAGAGAAAATTACGGATAAATAAATAATATGTATCACAGTGACTGTTTTGTTTTTTGTTTCACTGTTTAAATTACCGTTTTTTAATCGATGCTATTTCTCTATAAACCACACAAAATGTTAAATAAATTATAATTTATATTTCTGAATCATACATACCCTGAACACGAAACACTTTTACACATACTTTAAGATGACATATTTGGCTTATTTATATTTGACAATTTTGCAACTTTCAGACTCGCCTACAATAAAAAGCATATGGACACGAGTGTTTTACACATGTAGAGTCGGATCTTTCGCAATTGTTTGATAAAACCTTACCCTTGTTGATAATTGTGCATTGACACAGATTAATTTTCACTCTTTTCTGATATATTTCGCATTAATAGGCTTGTTCAAAGTTTGTTTTTTACGAATTGACTACATTTTCTTTATGTTTCTCAACAAAACAATTGTATATTGACGTCAAAACACAAATAAACAGGAAATGACGTCCTGACGTTAAACGACAGCAACGCAAATAAGCGCCAAAACCACATGCATATACAAATTCACTGTTATAAAATAATGATAATGAAATCAAATTATAACGACTATGAGATAAACAATCAAAAACTTATTATAAAACAAAGATACATATACTATTAATACCAACTTATAATAATAATGATAATAGTGATAACACTACTTGTTACAATAATATTTTATCAAAATACTAATTACTTCAATTATATATTTAAATAAAACTACAATTATATTTACAAAAATAAGTGTATTTTACTATTTACAAAAATACAATAAATGATAAAAATAAATAAATAAGTAATTAATTATAATCATATATCAATTATGATACTAATAATAATAATAGTACTAATAACACTTATAATAATACCAATCTTCGTCATTTTTTACTGTCTATGTTCTTGCCATAACATTTCTGAGGTTGCTTTTGTATTAAGTCCATTGGGTACTTGTGTTTGTAGTTTTTGGATCCAAGACAATTCTTTGAGCTTTCGGTACGATCCCGAATCATCCCGAATGCACTGGAGTATGCTGACACCTATGTCGTCCACCCCATGTCCGAGGGAGTTAAAATGCTCGGCTACCGGATTTTTTCCTTTGCAGTCATACATCTGCTTCGTGTTCTTTCAGTCTTTGCTTTAGTGCCCTCTCGGTTTCACCCACAAATACAACTTTTTGACATTTTAGGTAATTAATACCATAAATAATGTTCCACGTCTCACAACTTTGCCTTTTCGACAATGAAAATCCGTCTATTCCGGTGTTTGTGCGTAGACCTCTTTCTAACATGTCACAAACCACACATTGTCTTGTACATCTTGCTTCTTGGTTCACCTCAATACCCACAACACGATTTGTTTTCTCATGAACAAGGACATCAGAGATATCTCTATCCCTTCTATATGCTATAAGTGGGGTAGCAGTAAACACCTCTTTCATCTTCTCTGATTGATGCAGTAAGGGTAGGTGTCTGCGTACAATAGTGTGAATATTTGGCAGTTTTCTTGAGTATGTTAGAACGAGAGGTACTCTTCGATTGTCTTCCTTCTTATTTTTCTTGGTTTCAAGAGATTTTCGCTACTTAATCTATCAGCACGTGTAAACTGTCTACCAGGCACCTTTTCACTATATCCCCGTTTGCGAGGGTGGTGTCTGAGTTTTAGTTTATGATGCTGATAACCTTCTTGATTGGAGCATATTCTCTTGAGTCTTATGGCCTGGCTGTATGGAATAGATTTTTTTGTTTTTGGCGGATGGCTTGACTTCTGATTTAAATACATATGTTTGTCGGTGGGTTTCGTTTATAATTATGTAGTCAGCTTCCCATTTTTGATCTTTACAATTGTGTCTAAAATTCTATCTAGTTGAAATCCACTCTCATTTCTACCTGTATGCTTTCGTCAATCCTATTGGCATGTTCCAGAAATTCATTTAGCGTATCTCCCCCGTGGGTCCACAGTCCAAAACCATAATCTTTATACCTTTTATAAAAGACTGGTAGATATTTATTATTCATAAGTTGTTCATCCCATTGACGCATGTAGCTTCAAGCAAAATTTCTCTCCAGCTTTGATCCTATGGCAACGCATTTTATTTGTTTATATTCTTTACCATCGAGCATCATATTTTTCTATTACAGTAAGAATTATATCTTCTTTCGCTTTCGATGGTATTGTCTTATCTGTGCTTGTATTAAGGGCCTCTATACAAGCTTCCAAACCTTTTTGTTTCATAATTGAAGACTAGAGCTTCACTTAATCAAAACAAAATAGAAGTGTTCCTTGTGGTAGTGCATCTGGAATCTCTTCTAGCTTATTTAGAAAATCTGTCGTATCCCGGATGTAACTAGGCGTACTTTCAACGAATTCATTCAGTTCCTTTCCGCTATTTCTGCCATATTTTGTTTAGGTGTTCCAATTCCGTTGACAATTGATCTATAGGGGTTGTATTTTTTATGAATCTTTGGAATACCCTTCACTCGGGCTGCCTGTGGATTTTTCGGTATTAAATAATCTTTCAATTCTTTGCATATCAGTCCCTCTCTGTACAGTTTGTTGGCTACCTTTTTGACAATCTAAATTGTGTAGATAAATGGTCATGAAACACCTTGAGAAAAATAATGAGGGTTGGTAACTTGGAATGTCTGATAATCCTTTATTATGCGGTAAATGTTTCTAAAACTTTGATTTTTGATGCAGAATTCCATGGCGATTGGAATAATGCCATTAACAGAAAATAACAGAAAATGTCGTATTAGATTTATAATACCTCAAGCAGATTTGGTATTTATTTGGTTTATTGCAACAATGTATAATATTTAAACAACATTAAAGAAACATTGTATTTACATTAAAATGTGCATTTGAAATAAGGCATGTAAAACAATAAACAGGTCAATAAGAAACAATACCTTATATATACACCTTTTTATCGAAATGCGTTTAAGAAGTGACGGAATAGATATCAAAATTTAATTCATATATACTGCATAGCTATATAGTTATTAACTCAAATATTCCCATTTTAAAGGACATGTTTCATGAATATAGCGCTAAATATTGTTTTGTCTAGCGTCCTTATATATTTTAATCCATTATGTTACTTTACCGACGGGTTAATTTCCGATTGTACTTGTAATTTATAAACTTATAATTGTCTTTTTTTAATTAAAACAATAAATAAAACACTCCATATGTGTATTTGTTCAATAATTTGGTTATTGCTTACAGAATGTCAAGTGTCTTAGTAACAGGTGACAAAAGTTATAAATACAAAGAAATACTACTAAGATAAAAAAAATACCATTAATACAAAACATGTTTGCTAAATGGTGCCAATTAAGATATGAAACGAGAGAACAATGTTAAACGTATGGACTTTACAAATATTGTAAATAAATCGGTACGTTAGTACGATAGCAATTATTTTGATGTAGTTGAACATCATTTTTATCCACATCACACCTGTTTCTAAATCACATAGTCTGAGCGGATTGCCTTCTCGTATAAAATCACTGAAGAATGAAATATTAATGATGATATCATTGTATAATAAACGGATACACAGCAGGTAAATCATCCATTCCGCCATCAAGATACGGGTGTTTCTTCGGAGAACACCCATCATGTCGAAATAAATCAAATGAACCCGATTCGGGCTGTTTAAATGTATATGATTTGCGGCCAATTATAATTCTACACATTACGCATGACATAAAAGGGTTACATAACGAATTGCAATAACGTATCACAAAATTAGCAAAACAGACGTCACGAGTTTTGTGTTATTTTGAGCAGTGTCATACTATGGCGAAGCGTGGCTCAATTACTAAATTCCTACTCCTTCTAACAAAATTGATTTTGTGGAAACAATAACATTTCATTAACCACAATCTCTAGCAAATACTTGGGAAACACTTGAAAATCCCCCAATCAATGATTGTGGACGTAATGTGAAATTACCTGAATAAGAATATTGTTCACACTTTGAGTCACTGTCGAAGCAATAACGCATCAGCAAACTGCTAGTACCACATATTTTCACTTTAATTTATTTAATGGAATATTTGCGGGATATAACCGTTGAAATAGGTTTCGTCTGAAACACCCGTTTTATTTAAATTATAATATGGATTTATCAATGTCTAGCTTGCATATACCATAATCTGTTTAGATATTTAAAAAGACATTTTGGGATTTAATAAAATTTAATATTTTGCTAAAATGTGGTTAACGTAAATTCGCATTCACTTACTATCGGCATTGTGAGTTGACGGTATAAACGTGTTAATTTGTTATTAAACATCTAAAATGTTGGACATACATGATAATTTTATGTCTTGCTACATATTAAAGTTTTCAATAAGTGGCGCATATGTCACATGTCTTGATTTTGTTTGCTTTCAAAAGCGGTGTATGTGATAAACAAAATACAAACGCAGTTTTATAAATGTCAAACTGTTGGAAAATGATTTTAAAGTGCTCATTGAAATACGTCATCACTTCTAAAATGAACAACTATAGTTATTATATTAACGATAGTTAGGCAGCTTTGGAAGAATATCCACTTATTGTGTTCCTTATTTATTCAGTTTGTGTGCTCAGCTTTTCCCTCGTGGAAATAATATACGACAATTACCTTTGCAAGCATATTAATCTTCATTAATTATTATGACATTTTCTATGAAAATGAACTTTTCACACTCAACCACAGCTTTTAAATTTCATACAAAATTCATATTCATCCATAAATGTCATTCGTACTTCTCATATGACCCATTTAGACATTTGTGTGTCCTGTACTTATACATATACGTGTACGTTTAAAAGGAACCATTGCGAGATGTTTGAATTTTGATGCTTTATTCTACAACGCATTTTAATATCCGTAATTTGCATTTACTAAACATGCGAACATTTACCTAAAATATCAAACGCCCACATAAGTTTTTCATGTCTAATGACTTCTTTAAACAATGCTTATACAGTTTTAGAACCATTAATGCTATGCGGATATCATACTGCACGGCGACACTGACAATAACACATTTGTATGAAGCAATGCTTTCCATCTTACGAGTTTTTCATGGAAATAGTCTTAGCGTCGTATTTCAGAGAGAGAGATACAGTATTGTTATGTAATGCATAATTCATGTCGATGTGGTTTACTGGGAAATATAAGTGATTTGAAATTTGTCAATCGCCGTTTTAAAAAGAATGAAAAATAACAGCGACTATGCTCTCTTTGTTTGTTGTTGTATTGTATCTCTAGTTGCCTGGTTGCGGCATAGGTACTGAAAATTAGACGAATAATGCCGGGTCCCAAATTATTATTATTGTTACTATTTTGACGTCTGGACATTATTATTCCCTTAGTATTATCCAGTTATATATTGTTAAAATGCATGTTAAGAGTCCGTATCAAACAAAAATTTTTTCCCCAAAGTTGTTTGAACACAGTGATCAGAGAAAAACTAATTTTCTTTTTTTTTAATTGACCGAGCAACTAAAAAAACACAAATTTTCCTGAACTCTTGTGAATAAGAATCGATAATACCAAACCGATATATATCTATATGTGTTAATTCTTAATAACTTAAAGCATTTTAGTTTTATGTCGACAAAAGACTATACATAATAATCTATAAATTATTTACTTATGTATTTTACAACATCAATTCCAATCAGCTTAAATGTATTTGAAATCGTCATCAATACTAGACTATCAATCTCGGTCGAAATACTCCAAAGATAACTCTGCCAAGGACGGGCACAAGCCCACGCTTAGAAAGGAGGAGGCTCGGGCATAGGGTAAGCTACCATACGCTGTAAAAATCAAGCACAACATCAGACAATGCATCGCGGACCTTGGAGAACATGGACCTCCGGCCTGGGGCAAATGACGCCGGGCGGTGAAAGCCAGATTCAACTAGCAGCCGGCAGGTCGAAGACCGCCATTGCCACCAGGACCTCACTCGCTATAGGTACATGGCATGTCCGAACCGTGTAAAAGACCGGGCAGATCGCAGAAGTGGCCACAAATATGAGGAATGTCAACCTCACCAGCCTTGAAAAGATTCAATCGAGACGGACAGGTTCCGGGCAGAATCGGCTTCCGGCAGGAGGATGAAGCTCACGCTCAGATGACAGCCTCTCTCCATACAAAGAAGGTGCGGATCAACGTGGACGTAATCCAGTGCTACGCCCCGACGAAAGACAGTGAAGAGAACGAGAAGGACAACTTTAACAACAATTAGTAAACCATCATACACGACAGACCGAATAAAACAATCATCATTCTTATGGGTGACTTTATAGCCATGATTGGCAGTGACAACCAATGGTATGAGGAGATCATCGGGAAGCTAGGGCCAGCTAGGCGAGATGAACGACATCAGTGAGAGATTCACCAACTTGTGCGCCACAAGAAACCTGGTTATCAGAAGAAGTGTTGAACACCAAAGAAGGATTCACAAGGCAACGTAGGTGTCACCAGACCTGTCAACGGAGAACCAGATCGACCACCTGTACATTGCGTGGATGGTTCGTCGCTCTCTTCAGGATGTACGCGTCAAGCGAGGAGCAGACGTTGCTACGGACCATCATATTCTTGTCGAAAGATTGAAACTGAATGTGAAGAAGCGTTTGACAGGGCGGTCCAGTTGACGCATGTGTAACAACACCGCTTCGCTAAAACACACCTGGAAGCAAGAATAGTTCAATGACAATCTCTTCATCAATTTTCAGTTCCTAAATGAGCTGCTTGAAGGAGAGACGATAGGGCAGAAGTGGTCAAAAGTGAAAGTAGCAGTGACCTTAACTTGCCAACAAGTACTGGGCCCAAATTCATACTCCCACAATGAGTGGCTATCAGCAGAGACGCTTCAGAACGTTGAATAAAAAAAGAGAAATTAAAGCAATTGTCAACAGCAGCAGAACAAGAGCCGCAAAAGCAAAAGCATAAGAGTACACAGAAGCAAATAGGAAAGTCAAGCAAAGTATTAGACCAAGCGGAACTACTTAGAGACGCACGCAACAGAAACCGAAGAGGAAGCACAAGCCAGAGAGACCAGCAAGGGCGTAAATGGAGGAGTGATTGCAGATGATGAAGGACAGAATACGATGTGGATTGAGCACTTCCAGGATGTTCTCAACAGACCAGCTTCTGCGAACCCACCGGCGATGCCACAAGCGACCTGTCATTCAGGTGCTGCATTCCCACGAATGAAGAGATCCGCTGTGCCATCAAGTATATGAAGAACGGTAAATCTACAGGACCTGACAGCCTACCGGAAAAAGCGCGGAAGTCTTACGTCGAGACCAGTGTGGAGCTACTCTACCCGCTAATAAGCAAGATATGAGAAGAAGACGAAATACCAACAGACAGGAAAGAAGGATTCCTCATCAAGCTGCACCAAAAAGGCGACCTCAATTCCTGCTCAAACCTCAGAGGAATAACGCTGTTGTTTATCCCGGAAAAATGTCTTAATCGCATCCTGCTGAACCAAAGGAAAGACGCAGTAGACCGCATCACCATGATCAAATTTCCGGCTTCCGAAAGTGGAGATTATGCACGGATCGGCTATGAACCATGCGCACCATTCTGGAACAATCCCTGTATTGGAGTTTGCCCCTGTATGTAAACTTAATCGACTATGAGAAGGCACTCGACAACGTTTATCGGAAGTCCCTTTGGAGACTTCTAGGACACTACGGAGTGCCAGAAAAAAACCACAACCAATATCAACAGGAAGTCATATGAAGGAATGACCTGCAGAATTGCTAATGGCAGACAGCTAACCGACGCCTTCAAAGTGAGAACCGGAGTAGTCAATGCTGCTTACTCTCACCATTCCTGTTATTGCTGGAGTCATCAAGACCTCACCTACCAATTGGAATCACCACCAAGATTAGGCCCTTCAATACCATCGTGAATCCAACAATCATCTATGGAGCAGAGACCTCGACAACCACTGTCACCACTATAACGAAAAGTCTTCATCAACACCCGCATCAGAAAAATCAAAAAGATTCGCTGACCAGACAAGATCACCAACGAAATACTATGGGGAAGAACAAAACAGCAGCCCGCTGAAGATGACATCCTTCAGAGTCGATGGCGGTAGATATACCACACCCTTCAAAAGCTTGCTTCCAATACGCAAGGCATTCCTTCCAACAGGTATCCCCAAGGGATGATCCGGATTGAGATGCTAAGCAGATGGGCAAGACGTGGGGGCAGCTGGCGAAACTCGCCCAGAAACTAGGCGCATGAAGGAAGCTGTTCGGCGGCCAATGTCGACGGGACCACAGGCGAAGATGAGTTTATAACTTAAGATGTGCATTTCATACGACAACAGTTGAAGTAGATCATGTGGTGGTCTTCAGCAAATCTTCCTTATAAGTAGTTCATGACTCGAAACATTCTGTGCAATGTTTATGGTTCCTATCTGAAGGTTCGTGAATTGCTTGTCAAACGAGCCGATGAATTATTTAAATTATAATAATATAGAGTATACGCATCAGAGAAGGCACTCGTTTTGGCAAGTAATACCTATTTCCAAAACAAGATATTAGTTGATCGATTATCAAAATATAGTATAAATTGAATATTGATTTATTTGTTTCAATAGATGATCGATTTTAATTCACAAGTATTTAGAGAAAAAAACTGTATTTTCTTGATAATGTGTGGGAAGAAACTCAATTATAACGAAATCATTGTCAGTTTTTTTCTACAGTTTTAACATTTAAAATTGCCTTAACTGGAGATGTTCGCGGATATCATAACGTCATGACACTATAATAAAAAAATTACTTTCACAAATGTTGAGCCCGACATCATTGATGCTCCGTGTTATTAACTGTATTAATTTATGAAAAAGGAAACACTAAGACAAACTTGAAACGGTATAATAACTAATTCGATATCCTCTGCCATTTTCTGAATCATGAATCTGTGTTGTCGGGTGAAATCCACAATGATTGCAAAAACCGAAAGTCACCATATGGTAGTGCATCAAAACAATAAACTATGATTAAGATTTGTTTGCAATTTTATTTTTGTTCTTGTTTTTAAATAAATATATTTTCAGTCTAATATATATCATTATATATCGTATTTACAAGAGCACAGTTGCAAAGATGACATAATTCTTTATAAAATCTTTTTTTTAAACATGTTTGAAGTTAATCTTCACGTTGGGTTCAATATATTTGATCCCGGTATGTCCTTCGTAAATATTCCCAATTTTAAACTACATATGTCATAAAAAATGCATAACAAATATGTAAAAAAAAACATTTACTCACTTAGAGGAAATACCGGTTTCCGTTCAATTAGGTTTCTTGAGTGCTTTAATAAAAATTAAATTAATTAAATTTTGAGTGGTAAAGTGTTGCCTTGCTTGAAGAGAACCCATGCACGCTTTGATTGAATAAATAATATCATGATTTGCAATCAAACAAAAAAGCATGTTGAAAAAAGTTAAACATATAAATAAGATATAACGATCTATATATGTCGTTAACTAGTATTTGATATTTAACTCATAACTGTAAGTTAAATGAAGGCCTTGGAAGGCGGCATACTAGCAATCAACTGAACAACTGTTTATCTCGTTGGACTAGTAGAAACTACGTCTTGTTTCATTTCTTCAATGTCGCGTTTAAACTTTGCTCTTCGATTCTGAAACCATGTTATGACCTGCGCACATGTTAGTCCAAGCTTGGCTGCAATTTCATCCCTGTCCGTCGGGGTTAAGTACTTTTGCAATATAAAACGCTTTTCCAGTTCATATATTTGCTGGTTTGTAAATGCAGTTCTTGTTTTCCGTTTTTTCTTTGGTAAACTATGTTTATTATGCTCTTCAATGTCTCTGGCCTGTTGTTCGTCTGAAAACATAATGGTAAACATGAGTGATTACGGTGGATGGCATAAAGGATAACTAAATCCACGTTATCACTTTTGTATTTATCCCATTTTACTATATACTATATTAATGTGTTCTTTGTATAGACAACAAAATCCTCAAATTTGAGTGGATAGCCACATGGTTATTATCATTTATAGGTTTTGGTGACCATCTTGGACGCCATCTTGAAAAACACAATTTTCCGGAATCGAATTTTAGTAAACTTTTGATATGTTATAAAGGACCTTCTACCCTACCAGGATCAGTTAAAATACCTTGTGTGGCTATTTTTTATGGTTGATAGTATATTTTTGCATAAAATGACCCCACTTATATATCTTCATTACAAACAATTCTCGTATGGAAGCAAAACAATAACGCTATTCATTTAGCGAGTTGTTATTATACAAATGTTTTTTTTCTTCATTTTAATGTAAAGCGAATCTTTCAATTATACAATTATGATAACCCCCCCCATTTTAAGTATACCTCAAGATCACATGTCCTTATAAAACTAAGTTTCTCAGCTCGTTAAACATTTCATGGCTCAATTTATCATACTCATCCAAATGCAAAGCAAAAAGATGTATGTGTTTAATGATATTTTTACAAATACCTTTTTATTGAATTTTACTTAGAAAATAATTATGCAAACCGCAAAGATATTTGAGTCATAAACTACTCATATTTCTCAATGTGTGGTTTATTCTACATTATTTCAGGTTATAACATAACTACCCAAGCATTACAGCGAAGATGCTGACGATTATTTCACTCGATATTTACTGAATATGTTTGAACAGCTGTTATTTACTGTGTGTATATCATTTTGTAAATACACGCGTTTGCCTGTACTGGTATTATTATTGATAGTTTGTCATTGTTCATTCGATTGCAAATGGTTGAATAAACAATTTAGAAGTTTGAATGCAACTTTGACCTGACTGAAATAGACTGTGTAATTAAAATATCGGCGTGAGACCTACGCTTGTTTATGCAGAGTTGTTTTAGAGCAAATGGCGGAGAATGTTCATTGAAGCGTACAAAGCAATTAATGTCAGCAGTGTTTTAAACATACTTATCGTAGCTGTACTTTGTCACATTTGTTAATATGACATTGATTGGATTGTTTGGCGTCTTTCTGTCTAACAAATTATCATAATTATAAAAACATATAATTGAGCAGGAATTTTCTACTTTTATATATACAAGCGATGCGTGTCTTAGCAACACCGGCTTGATAAAAGATCGTAAAGGGTCGTCTCGGATAGAGCCTCGTGTGTAGTTCCATCTTGAATAGTTTTTTTTTTGTTAAGAAAAAAGGTTCTTTAAACTAGAACATAAAATAAAGCCTAATCCCAAAACTTCATTTTACAAAAAATGCAAGGAATGACTTGCCGACGACCCGCCTCATGAGTCCTTATGAGACCGACATTAACCTATTTCGTTGTCACGATTATTTTACATGAAATCTTCAGTTGTTGTTTTAGTTGTTTGTGTGTGGGTTTTATAAATCTATTGTATCATATCATAAATTATACAATGTACAACTTTTCAACAACAATTAACAAAGTATATTCACAAGTAAACATGTCATAATTAAACGTAACGCAATTATATTTTGCCCCAAATATAGATTAAATTATTAGGTCAGACTACCATAACCCAATTGCTGTGTCCTCATATCGTCTAAAACCTTCATGGTTGAATTTCATATTTATTATTGAACTAGTTTGAGCGTCTGTTACAATAATGTGAAACAGCTACAATTTAACGGATCATTTCATATAAGATCCTTATAATGAGTTAAATTAGCATAAAAAATTAACCTAGATTGTAATGAAATATAAAAAAAGCTCTGCACATCAACACAACATAACTTTTACTAGTATTAATATTTTACTAATACATTTAAGTAAATAACACAAGAACGCAAATATTATTGTACATGTATTATATATCATATTTTGGTTACAAACATAATTATTTGAACTGTGGACATTTGCCAAGAAATAATGAAGAACTTATTAAATTTGCCGATATAATTAGTTTTTATTGAAACAAAAGGATATTGATTATTATCAGATATTAACAATTATTAGAACGCACGATTTTCCACAAGGTTCAGGGTGAAATAAATACTAAAATCAATTACACGAAAATCTTATTGATGTCCAACCATTTATGGAATAAACTTTGTTTTATTTGCGGGTTAAAAGAGGACTTAAAAAGAGCAAGATGAGAATGCACATGAACTAGCGTGAAGAGCATAGGGGATTCGTTTAATAATATGGCGTGTTGAACGATGAACAATCCAATACGTGCGTGTCTGTGTATGATACATTTAAGTATTTTTGTTGTAAAATACCCTATTTCCATTGTTAAATGTAAAGCTATATTGTCTATTAAGTTGGGATATTTTAAAGAATCATTCCATTTCCAAATGTAATGTTTATATGGAACACACTATTTTTGTTTTCTTAAAGATCATATATGTGCGCAGTATTTGCATATTCATGTGGTAACATATTGACATTTGTGTTCTGTAATTTGTATCATGGGAAAGAAATATTTGAATTAAGGTCGAGCTATTTTTGTAGCTCTGTTATGGTGTACCGTTAGTGTCACTGGTTGTTTAATAAAAAAAACACGCACCAGAACGCGAGAACGATTTCTTAGAAAAGTAAAATGTTTTGGTGAAATATACATTCATTTGAAATGATGCCCGTTTAAAAAGATTTGAATCATATGTAGTTGCCAGGGGCCTTTAGGTATGATCTTTACAAAAATTCGGAGTGATGCTCTGCTGAATGATTTAAACGTGTCAATCATAAAGATTATACTTGCATTCACATACTAATTTACTAAGTTAGTAAGTTAGTTCACGTCGTTATTTCTGGTCGTTAGTTCAGTTCGTTCGTTCGTTTGCTCTCTCGCGCAGTCGCAAGGTGGATTGGTCGGTGGTCGGTTGATCGGTATGTCCGTATAGATTGGCATTAGTCGTTTTGGTGCGTATCTATTTTGCACACAAGCCAACGTGTTTTAACTCATACGCATCGGCAAAGAATTGCTGTTATTGGCCGAAAAACTACGTTAAGTCGGAACTATTTTGTTAAATAATGTCCCAAAAATAAAACCTTCATAAATATTTTATGCCGTTGCAAAGCTTTTTGATGGTATATATTTTTTGCAACAGTTTTCTCAAGAAAGAAGAACAATGTTGTGAATCAACTTATTAAAGAAGACAATACTTGCATATCAAAGCTTGGATAGCGATGTTAACAATGTATCATAAGGTCAAGTGTTGTGTGTTACTGACAAAGGGAATGATAATAAATAAAGGTGGCACATCAAGAAAGCCAGCGAGCATGGTTATTTACGTGCTTTTCTTGTGATATCCTGTCGCAGTATATTATATCAATGTTCTAAACAGTGTGAATGACCCCAAGTAGACATGGAAGAAAGACTGCAGGGTTTTTTAACCGACGCACAGCGATTATATTAACTAAAAACTTCTATTCAATTCATTGTTTTGAAGAAATGTTGTTTAATTTTATGCACAATTCAAGTTCTGATATACCAAGGCAGGTTAAATAAAATTAATACTGGATATTGACATTGTAATACTATTGTAAAATCGTACTGCTGTTAAATTGTTTAACACTCACAGGAATAATTTCGCTAAGTCTTCGTTAGCGAATCCGCTTTAAAAAAAACAAACAAGTACGAGCCACATGAATATAATTCAGCTGCTTCAAGATATCAAGGAGTCCCAATACTGAAACACAACTCTAGAACAATTAAGGCTAGTTGAACTTAACACAAAACAATCACTCTTAAGGGGAAAAAAGTAATGGGGAAAATATGTAATTTACAACATAGTCATTGGTAAGTTTAATGGTCATATCTAATCTTCTTTTTCAGTTATTTCAGTTCGACAAATGTCAAAAGATTTAATCGGCCTTAACTTTTAGTTACGTTACGAAGAGTTTATTTGCACTGGGTAATCTGATACGTTACAATTATACAAGTTTACATACTTTATGTCAACGTTTTATTTTTGATAATTGCGAACGATATTTACTTTTAAACATACGTGTTTTCAAAACAATGTTTGTATTGTGCCTAAAAATGTTGCATTGTTTGTTTTCTTTTTTAGTTANTGTAATTTTAATTGTTTTCGAATATTTGTTTGATGTGTGGCTCAATTTGATTTATAAAGGTTGACTTAGACTGAATGAGCACGCAATTTTGTTCAATTGAATGTTCGAATAAAATTGAGTTTTTGTTTTGCTGTTGCATTTTTTTTTCAATTTCCAACAATAAAAATATGACATTCTCGATTCGTTTTTAATTTCTTCTCATATTTTTAATTGGAAATTATTAAAAGAAACGGTTTAATGTGGAATTATTTTTTACATGACACAATCGGTAGTTATTAGGTCGTTAGGCATGTTGCGTACATGTAGGAGGCCCGATCAGAATAATTATTTTGTTATGTCAATTAATCATTTGTGTATTGATAAAATGTGTAAACGGTAAATGTGACATGATAAATAGAATAATAGGTTGGTGACGTTGATGGAGAATGGTTATCTGGCTCGGCAAAGAATCTTTTCGGGTTCGCCTTCGGCTCACCCGATAAATTCCTCCGCCTTGCCAGATAACCATCAACGTCACCAACCTATTATGCTCTATGTATTTGAGGAGATAATGACCGTCACATGTTAGTAATGATACACTAGTAATAGTAATTACATTTTGATATAAGTAAACATTACACCGGTAAAATAAGCGATGCATTAAATAATGTCTTTTAAAAGACAATCGGCGTTGAAATTAACATTAAGATGCTACGCCTTATATAAAGTACACAAGGAACAAGACACTCGTTTAGGTGTATTTTTTGGGGGGCCCCATATACTATTTACAATACGTGTTATTTACAATTGCACACACAAGTCTTAATGAAGTGCAACCGCACTTCCAATATACATGAATATTTACCGTAAGTTTATACTTTTAAAACTCCCCATTTAAGTAAACTATTGAGTTTATGATTATTTTTTTTCGCTTTACAGTATGTATGCGTGCAAAAACGCATGTGTTAAAATACACGTTTAAGTACAACGTTACTGCGCGCTATTTATAGGGTTAAAAACTTAAAAACTATTTATTCACAGCATCTGAGTCATTAAGATCGTCTTGTACAAAATGTGCACAATGATTCAATATACAAGTTATAAAAAGCTCCATTAATTTTTGCGCTTAATGTTTTCCCTTTTTATTTAAAAATTTAACATTTAATAGTGTGCACATCTTAACAAACAACAGCGTTATACCACTGACATCCCATCGTGAGCTCATTGTGAAATGATTTGTGTCGTGTTCTGAGAAAACTTGGCATAATACATTTGCGTAAAGTGTCGTCCCAGATTAGCCTGTGCAGTCCGCACAGGCTAACCAGGTACGACACTTTCCGCCTAAACTGGATTTTCGCTAAGAAGAGACATCATTTAAACGAAAAATTCAATAAAAGCGGAAATTGTCGTCCCTGATTAGCATGTGCGGACTGCACAGGCTAATCTGGGATGACAATTTACGCACAAGCATTATACCCAGTTTTCTCAGAACGCGACACATTTACTTAAGCCACTCTTTCAACATCGTCATCAATATTCGTGTCGCGTTTATATAGACCGTTAACAATATAAATTTCATTATTGGTGTATACATGCTTATTTAGTGATGAAGTACTTATGTGGTAAATACCTTGCACAATTATCCTTAAAATAATATAGAGAATAATAGTTTAGTGTTGATTATAGATCAGGTTTATCATGCTAGGCTAAGAAAACAAAAAGCACGAGCCTTGGCGAGTGCTTTTTCGTTTTCGTGCCTAGCATGATAAACCTGAACTATAATCAACACTTACCTATTATTCTATTTATCCCACTTTTTATTCAGTAAACCTTTTTATTTAAACAAAATTAGTCTAACTGGATAATTTTGCTGGATTTATGACGTCATTTTGTCGAAAAAATGACGTCATTTCGTGCCGTGGATTATAGCAGAAATTTAATCAACGGGGCTTTAATCAACCGAATTTGCTGTAAAAGTGGGATAAAACGGATAATCAATACTTTGCATATACAAAGAAGTCACGATTTAAGGAATATATTGACTTTCAATATGAGTTACAGAGTATACGCTATTTATCATATTGTGTTACATTTTGTTTGAAAACAAAATCCTAAAAAAGCAACAATCGATTTGAACTCGGGATGTTCAGTTTAATCTCCCACTAAGTATATTTGAATTCACAAGCAGTGTTTGCTACAGCCGCACCGATTTAGCCGTTACTGAAGTCAGTTCGAATTCTATCATAATTCATCAATAATGTCAAAACCTTGAATCAATAGTTGTATGACCAAATCACACTTTAAATAAACACAAACACCCTATATTTATCTAATATTCTAATATAATAATAAAAATAACTAAAAACTTAGATATGATTGATTTAGCATCAAAAGTCGAAGTGGGTGTTTTAATTGATCCGTCAAACCAATCGTTGCTAGCGGGTCTAGACTGTTAATTCAATGCTCAGTGATGCAGTGGAAATGTTACAACTATTGCAAACTTTAGCGGAACAAAAATCCATACTCCACTGAATGTGTTACCACACACGTTCACATTCACACACTGTTTCGACTGCGCTGTAAAGGAGTTCGAAGCCAACAAACCAGCTTAGCTAAACAAGACAATAGCAAAACTCTAATCTAAATATGTCATATAATTTGTTGTTTCATAAAAATGTGTGTATTATTTCCGTTCTCGTTTTGTCCCAATTGACTCAAATTGCGATCGCGAACATGACAACACTTGAAAAATTATAAGTATGTTTACATGCATGCATACGGTTTTAATGTAAACAATTATTTTCCAATTCTTTAACCAACTCAGAAAGAAATTAGGAAATTGTAATGAAATAATTATTTTATCTGTTAATTCTACTATTAACGAAGTTTTCTTTAATATAATTCATAACGACAAAGTTAGAATAAGAACAGGCCCGATCGACAAGTAACTAGTATGTTTTGACTTTCTGCCATATGAACATATCAGCACAAAAGCGTTGGGTCTGCACACAATGTACATGTCTTTGTTACATGCATGCGTTTTTTTATCGAGCAGTATTTGAAGTTGTATAAACCTATACTCATTTTGGTACCATGTCATAATAATGTTTATTTTTATTAGTTATTTATAAACATGGTATCGGTTTGAAAACACACAAAGACATGTGTTATCGTATTTACCCACTTTTAGGGTACTTATTTCACTCAATTAGTTTTTAAAATATGTATTGCCCAGTTAATATACATGAACACCAGTGCATGTAATTAAACAAATAAACACACAGATATACGGTATTAGAAAGAATAATAATTAAGGATACTCACAAAAGGTGTCGTGTGACATTTGTATGAAACCCTTAACTGTTAGTGAACATTGAACACACAATCAAGGATAACATGAGCTTATAAACAACTTTCGACAAATCGTTCTTTATGAGTCATATCAACTGTATTTCCCAACAATTAAACATATTCTCACCTGTTAAGATATATATTTATCAAGTTGGAATAATTTATCGATGAAGTCTTAAAAACAAAACAAATTCGATACAAATATTTTCCCGTACACGGTTTCATGTCAATAACCTTAAGTGGAGTACATATAAACAGTGTGTAATATAGCAGAAAAATAGTTTGTCATCAATTAAAAAACGATGGATATCTTATTTTATATTCAAATTATTATGTTGATTTTGTAATTGAAAGAATAATAATAATTACGCATATAAGAATAGAATCCGCTGGTTTTGTAACCTTCTGAAAACCAGAATCACAAATCAGGAAGTTTGCGATTGTTTTTGACCCAAAACAAAAAACCATACCGTAAAAATACGGAAAAAAACTCCAAAAAAACTTTGAGGACGTNTTTATAATTATTTTAATTTAAATAACATTACTTTGTCATATTTAATACACCGACTTATCAATTCAATAAAGATCGGTTCCCGTAATATGTTTCAGTGGTATTTTAAGTTGCACGAACAAGAATTGTTTCAATGAGAAATACAAATTACAATAGAACAATCCTCAAACATACGCACAAGTTAAACTAGAGTTCATACATAAAAAAATCAGGGGACCGTGTTATAATTATAGCATATTTAACTACACGTTTATTAAACAAAGAAACGAGCCATCTGTTAAGCAATCATTTCATACACATTTTTTCTTTTTTCTAAAACGTGATACCGTTTTGACCTTCGATATGTCAACATCATTGACTCTTACAATGTAAACACGGCCCTGTGTTTTGCCATCAGTACGCAATTAATTTACATTTTAGAAACATGTCATCATAACAATGCTGATGCACCATGTGTCATACAGACAATATTGTTCAATTCTTTAGTTCAATAGTTTGATCAATCCTTCAAACTAACCGGAAATATGCATAGTGTTTCTTCTTTATCAAGTTGAGGAACGAACTGAACTCATGCAAAGATGGACTAAATGATAACAGAAGTGTTACAAGTAAATGGTAATATCACAATGGCTTTGTTGGGTAGATTTTTAAAGATAAATGAAACCGGCAAATTTTTGATGAACTTAACTTCATATGCAAATTTAAATTCGCATGCATCAGGTCAGAAAATACTATATGCAAGTTTCTTGCTATTGCCCATTAACCGCTTGAAACAGTGTTAATGTGGTTCAATCCAGTTATCAATTCACTTCATCGCAGGACAACTAAATACACCTCTGATGATCAATGTAACAAGGTTATCCTTAATTGACATTTGTGAGCCGCGTGACCAACGTGTCAAGTACTGAGTTTAATGTGCTTCTTCACTTTATAACACTTGCTTAGGTCGTTGCTATGGCACTTGTTTCACGATATTCGACCGCGTTGTTTTCCATGCAAATTTGCACTGTAACCTCTCCTAACTTGCATGCACTAACGGACGGTGTCGGTTAAAGCCCTAATAACACTAAAAATCAACGCATAGTTCTTAACATATTTCTTAAAATAAAATTAACCCATAACACATTAGTGTTCTTGATAGCAGTTGCAAACATTTCATATATTCCATTTTAATTTCCCGCAACAATATCTATTCATAAGACACACGAACACTTAAATGGTACATGAACATGTGTTTAATATATTTTCCCACAAAAAAAATAAAAAGAGCAATTTGTATCTTGTTTAATCTATGTAACCAGACCACATCTAGCGTTTAAAGTTTGGCTATTGCTACTAGGAACACTGCTCCATGATGTTTTAACTTTTTTAAGAAATATTTTACGAAATATGTGTTGATTTTGAGTGTTAATGGAGCTTTCACAGCAGCCAGATACCTCCTTTCGGTAGAAGTTCTTGATTTTAATCAATGGTTAGTTCAGCGAGCGATTTCTGAATGTATCTTTGAAATCGTGATACTTAGATATAGTATTCTATATACACAATGTACTTTCTAATCAGTATAATAACAGTATTTTTTATTAATATAAGTAGATTATCATTATTAAACACAAAAGGCAAAGCAGAGAAGCAACACTATATTTATATTAGCAACTATCTATTGATCGTTACACCATTGATCGTTAAACGCATATTTTTCTCTCGAATGATAAATGATAGAAAATGCACTGACTGACTCATTCCACCATCCAGTGATGCTGAACCCGTCTCATTTCTTAAAAAGGACAACTATTG
This sequence comes from Dreissena rostriformis, assembly GCA_007657795.1. Classification (NCBI taxonomy): domain Eukaryota; kingdom Metazoa; phylum Mollusca; class Bivalvia; order Myida; family Dreissenidae; genus Dreissena; species Dreissena rostriformis. The sequence goes on from VMBQ01001223.1 coordinate 163,840, forward strand.
TGATTTGGCGGCGTTGACCATTTAAAACCCGACAAGTAGGTATTTGAAGTGACCAAACCAGACGTAAGTGTCCCGTGAAACTGACCGCTGGCCAGAGTGGATCAAACGTCACTTATAATCATCCCATGACATTTATTATTTGTAAACTGTTTGCGAGACTATAAATCTAGAGCGTTTAAGTACATTGCAATAAATTACAATAACAGTATCGCGGTCATCTTCGTTTACTTGACGATTTTATTAGCCCGTTTGAATGTCTCTTAATGGTGTATAAAATGAGAAAGATTTCGAATGTTTGAGTGTCGTGTATATTGTGATAATTATTACAGTAAACTATTTGCGGTTAAAAATGTATGCATATACCTTTCGTATCTGTTAAAATGTGTTGATTTAAACATGAGATCATTAATTAAGGAACATTTCTTCATTGTTGGTTAACCTTAGTACTTACTTTTAATGCATATACCTATTATTCGCTTTATTTCCTTTCTTTAAACAATCCGAAAACATTAATATTAAAAGCTAAATGGACAGTTACTGAACTAAATATGTTAACAGGAATAAATTGTTTGGAAAATGTGGTTAGTTTGTGTTTGTTCAGTTTGTTCAGTCGTTTATCGTTGTTCGTCTTTTTTAACTCTTATCCTTTATATGTTTAAATGTGTGATGAATGAATAGTCGGGCAGTGTAGTGATTATATAGTCACGTTCCTAAAATAAAAAAGACTTACATGAGGTAAAAAATGTCTTGTTGTTTTGGAGTGTATCATTCTTATTTTTCATAAAGACAAAACTGTCTTACTAAAATGTAAACAAATAATCACTTTAGAGAGTAATCTGGATACTTTTGTTTTCAAGGTCTTAATAATAGTATTTGAGCTAATATCATTATTAATGAATGTTTATAACATGCATACGAGTAAATGCTACATATGTATATGACTATGTGTGTGCTTATTGCATTAAATTAAAACTTATAAAGTGTTCAGAAAAGTGTTCACAAACTAAACGACACGTAAATTGATACCAGCCACTTGTCCACAGTATTTTGCAACAAAACAACGGAAATTTATGCAAATCCAGCATGTCATGTCATGTTACTTTATTAACTAGTTATATTTTGAAAATAAGCAAGAAGTTTAACAAAAACATATGTTTTCGAATTTGTATTCAACAAGACATATGCAAAACCAAAAAGTCACACTCATATTTATGAAAAAAACACTGACGTGTATTATCGACGCTAGTGTTAAATGATTGTTTAGTTGCCAAATTTCCATAATGGTAATTGTTCAAATGAACGTAAAAATAGGCAATATAAAAATATCACCTTAATGTTGATTATATTGACTGCAAGGTCAAGGTTTAATATGTTTATGATCGTCGGATATTAGCATAGAGCTTAACTGAGCTGTGACGCAAAGCTTCTTACAAGGCAAATTGCATGTACGTATAAACAGTTCAAATTTCGGACATAAACTCGTTTATAGATATAGCTACAACGCTATATATTACATATCCGCTACTTTTGTTAAAGCTGGTTGATTTGCGATTTAATTAACTTAAAAATAAAGTTATTTAAGAAAACCGACTTTTATTTTGATCAGTAGAATAAAATCAATTAGATTACAAATAGTCATGTATAAAACTAAATCAGCATGTTTGAGACAGTATTATAAAAGTGACTGTATGCAAAAGTGACTTATTAACAAAGTTGTTGTAAAGTTGTGTTGTTGAAATGTGCCCGACCATTAATTCTATAAGCTTAGTAATGAAAATATTGCATGCACACCTATTAAATCAAAACATACTTTTACCATTACGTTTTTTGTACAAAAATGTCCAAAGTTTAACAAAGTTGATCTGTATGATTATTTAATAAGTGCAAATTTTGGCATATTCTGTTATGGACCTTAGTAAAATAGGCTCCTAGATTAAATTGGCATACCAAGGTAATACCAACCTAGTCTGAAAATGCATTCTGAAATATTTATTCAAACGCCGACAATATATCTTATGCAATTACGATGATACGTGGTCCTAAGATTATTATCAGAATATAATGGTGGGCTCGATCGATTGTAAATGTTAAAAAGGGACATGTCACAGATAAGCGAATACCAAATTTCAAAACAAAAAATCAAGTATGCTGTAGAAACCCGTGGTGAGAAAAAAAATAAACATATTGTTTCGTTTGTGGATTATCATCAAGTGTTTTATACGACATAATTAAGAGTAATTAATTTTAAAATACGCGTTTTATTAAAATTGTCTTCAAAATACGCTTTCAATTTCTACGCAAAATAGCTATGTGGTAGATTTTGCTGCCAAAGTTCCCGGGATTGAATCTCGGTAAATACCAAAAAAAAATGAGCAAATTATATAAAATATATGATATATATGATCAAAATGTTATATTAATTTTTAATTTTTTTTACCAAATTATTGTATTTTTTGATAATATATTTACACGAATTGGAAAATATTTAATAAATAAATATATAAACAAATAAATAAATAAAACAAATAAATACATAATGAAATTAATTAATAAAAACATAAATAAAATAAATACATACATACATAAATGCATTAATAAATATATAAATAAATGCATAAATAAATACATAAATAAATAAATAAATAATATAATCATTAACATATTAAAGACCGCTTGTTTTAGGCAGTGACATCATATACTATATATTGGACTTAAAAGCTACTCACATTTTTCAGAAACTGTTTTAGTATTAAATATGAATATAAAATGCTTCCAACAGCAGGCTCACATCACATAAGCCACAGTAGAGGTTTTCAAAATGCACAATTTAAGTCACATTTATTGTGTAATTAACTACTTATAATAAACTTAAATTGCTTAATAGTTTTATATTTATATCCTCTTAAATCACCAACTTTAATTTACTTTACATATACAGTACACGAAAACGTTATTCAGGCAAAAGACATGTAACTATGTGACCGGTCAACTTTTTACCAGGCGTTTTTTATGTTATTAATGTCTTAATGTTGACATTTGTTCAGCAATTAGTTTCCTATTTATTCAAAAAGCGTTTGTGTTGTAAGATTAGCCAGTTCGTTATTATACATGTTGATGATGATGATGAGTATGATTATTATTATTATTATTATTATTATTATTATTATTATTTATTTTTTATTAATTTTATAATAATTATAATTATTCCTATTATTAGTAGTATAAGTATTATTATAGTTATTATTATAATTAGTATTATTATTATCATTTTTATTGTTATTCTGTATTTATTATTTTATACTTTTTGTTTTATTCTTATTATATTTTTTTTTTATTAAATCACTTTTTATTTACGACTCTTGTTTAGTAAAAAACCTTTGTCCTTTTAAAATTAAAAACAGTTTCAATTGTTTTATTATTCATTCTAAATCTTAGACAAAAATTTAATTATTGTACCACTTTATGTGTATACAATTTTAAAAGGAATATACACTGTTTTTTTATATNGCTGTTCTTCTTACCAAGACTGTCCAGTCCCCGGAATGTTTTACTGGACATAGCCACCAAGGCATCCAATGGCGAGACATCCTCTTTGTCAGACTGAATACCAGAAACATCGCTTCCCACGTCGTCACAACCTTCTACGTCGATTTCGGTGTCGGAATCCGGTTCCACATCATACCGTCTATGGTTATTAATGAACTTTTGCAAGAGCTCATTTTGGCTGCTTTTCGAAACTGGCGATTTCGGGTAAATGACTGAAACTGGGGTTGAAATCTTTGATGATTTCGGAAACAACACGGTTGATGATCCGGAATGAGGTCGAGGCGGACTATCATACGGGTTAATCCTTGCTGTGTGAGATCCATTTGATAAACATTTATGATCATTTTCATGATTGGTTCTTTCCGGTGTATCCCAGGGCCTCACAATCGCAAGAGGCAATTCTTTGGCACATGAATATATCTCTGTGCCTGAAGCACGTTCATCGTGGGGCAAAGAACTTTTGCGCCTTTTATTCTCTGAACATCCATCAGGAGAACGTTTGAAATCAGATTCCCTGCGACGTTGTTTTGTAAAGTCGTCGGATATACTGGAAGATAGGATATCGCTTATTCGAAACGATTTCACCGGTTTTTCGTTTCCACAGGCTTCCGAATTTGCTATTCCAACCGCTCTAGATGTATGAGTGTGAACACAACTTGGCTGCCATTGGCTCTCTTCCATCGCATATTTCTTATTCTGAAAATCCAGCAAATGCCTGGCAACAAGGTGGTTCAACCCAAATAAAGGAATACAGGAATGCTGCAAATACATGAATAGTTCTTCCGTCGTTCGTTGTTATTCAACTACACACGATATATTGAACTCCACGTAAAGCATTGACAATTGCCACTATTCACGTCAGTAATAAAAAGCGTTGATGTATGTGTTCGATGCATTAAGATCAACATCTATTTAATAACAGTCATCATAATTCGTAATCAGTCAATTAGCAATTGACATATGATTGAATAGAACACCGCCAGTAAGTTGTGTCGTACGCCAATATGTTAACTTAACTTACACCTTTGTTGTCTTCCGCAAAATACATGAAGCGTCATTAACACCTTTATAAAATAGCCATGTCCTGGCTTCTTTCACATTATAACTTAATTCTTAATGAGAAATGATCTTGTTATAATAAAATGTAATAACGATATTTCAAATCCGCACAGAATTGTTTTTTTAACTCACATGATAAATAGGTTTTTAAAATACATTTCATACACCAGCGCTTTGCATAAATCATGATAATTTGAAAGGTGGGACGGACCAAGAGACGTTATTGTCCAATCAGAGCAAGACCGATGTGTTATCGCAAATGTCAATCTACACTACAGAAATTTAAATGCATACGTTATATAAATGCGACGAGGAGAAAGTTTTACGAGGCTAATAACGATGGTGATATTGATTGGCATCAAATGAATCAGCTTAATGCCTTTCGTGTTTGTGTGTGGGCCTTATACAACCAGTAGTAAATGTCTGTGGCACCAATGCTCAATCACCGTAGAACTCGCGAACGGTTAGGCACATGGCGGTGATATCCTGGGTGCGCTTCTTATGAATAAATAAGCTCGTGCAAAATTGGACAGCAATTTATTTTTTGTTCAAGCCAGGTATGCAAAGATCGGTGTTGATATTTACCTTTTTATGGACGAATAATGCTTAATTGTGTTTCATTAAAGATGGACTTAAGTCATATCATATAAACATGTGGTATTGTCAGCCTTGAAAGTATATCAAACATTTTACAAATATGAGCTGACAGTTTCATTAAATGTGAATGACCTTTCTATCTATTTCTGTTTATTTGTTCTTAACAAAATTGTTAACTTCTCTGCAGACAATATGAATTAATACATATTGGCCGAAATGCTTCCCATAGTAGTTTTAATTACAAAATTTAACTAACGAAATCCGCTCAGTTGCAATATTATAACAATCTTTAATTGTGTTTAAAGTATGCAGTGTGTATGTACATTTCGAAATCTGATGAAACGAGATTTCACACGAAATAAAAAAGTATAACTAATATTTACATAAAACATGCATGGTGTACAATTATTTCGGAATTTAACTGATAGTCATTTACTTATTGCTAAAAGTGTCACATAATGATGTGACAACTATCGCCCTAATGGGTAAATGTAACAGTTTATCGTTAATCTTAATCGTTTAATAAATCATGTGACATAAAGTAATAACGGTGTGGGATCCACTATATGTAAAACCACACCATTGTCATCGACTGAATATTTATGTCTCTACGTGGTCGGGCTTTAACACAAGCTGTAAAATCCCCACTAAGTAACCCTAATGAAACATGTCTGATAACATCGAAATTCCTCGTTTTAATTCTAGTATTTTTATTGCGCCCATTTTTCTTCCTTAATTTCGGATATATCGGGTGAATCTGGCGGTATTGCGAAGACGTAAATCAGTGGGTTAGAGATTGGTAAGCACGTTGAAAGGTATATCTCCTGTGATGACCGACGAACAGGAGGCGTAAATCACATTGGAAGAATTGCGGGTCGAGGACCACACAGACCAGCGAAGACTTCGTCATTTTCCTGATGTGTGGTATTGGGGACAAAAGAAAGAGCGTGTTAACATTTTACGATTTGTCGTTGTAAAATTATTGGAGATAATACTATTGTAAGGTTGACCTGATAAGTGTGCATGCAATTAACAGAACAACAGTACAATACAAATACAGATTTATTATTAATAAACATTTTTATTCAAAAAAGGTATTATTGGCCTTTAATTTTAACATATAAAACGTCGTGCAAATCTTGGTTTCTCGATGTGTGGTACATACTTAAATATTCCAGAACATTGTTTGCATTTCTTTGAAGCCTAAATTATATGCATGTCTCAAAAGGTCACGTAAGAACTAGGTTTCACACTGCCCTTCATGCAAATATGTTTTCCACAGCATGCAATGAAAAAAAACTACGCGATGATGTATAGACATTGCGTTTGCTATAAACGACTGACACTGTTCTAGTTGGAAAAAAAAAGAGTCAACTCAGACAATTACTATTAGTATTGAAGGTTTACGAAACGTGTTGAGGTCCAAAAAGCAATAACGTGTTCTTTCAATTAGTGTACAGTAACACAAATTGGTATTAATGGACTTCCCCATTACATTCCGTATGAAATATAAGATATGTTTAAATCAACCAAAATGAACACTTCAGCTACGCCAACATGAAAGTATTCCTTAAATAACACGAGGTTGTTAATTTATGAAAATTGATTCATTGACAAACAGTCTTACAAAGAGCAAACATACAAGATGCAAAACAAAAGAACGAAACAAACAGAAAACCGATTGTACAGTGGTAAAGGTGCTGGTAAACCCCACAGTATGATTGCATCATTGTGTTTATGTTGATGACTTCTTTGGATTTTAATGTTTTGGTCAGGCGTTTTGTTTCTCTGTATTTTCAAAACATCTCAAATAAAGAGAGCCATAGAACAAAAAGAAAACAAGGTAAGTACCGAATGCATATTAAGGCTAAGGTACGTATCCAAGAGGCTCATTTATTAGTTTAACCTAGCAACGCTTACTGTATAAATCACTTCCCTAGTATTTTCTATGCAATATTTTTTTATTAAACTTGCAACCGAAATGAAACTTTGTTTATATGTCATTACTTTAATCATTTCATTTTTTTGTTGATGTACAGGATTGGCATTTAAATTGTACCAAAGAAGAACAGTATAGTTTATTTAATAAAGATAAGGATTGGTGTTAAATGTAAAAAGACCAGATCTTGTTTATTATCATGCAGCCTACAATATCCAGCGCTAACGGCGCGATTTTTCCATGGTAATCTGGCAAAAAACTGGAAGAAGAGAAAGACCCTATTTATTCCAAATTATGTATTTCAAGCTAATTAAGCTCAATTACATTCCGAGTTTGCACGACACCACACAGTTCGAGGCAATTGTAGGTGCAGAGTTTTATTGTCCCAATACGACGTTCATCACTCGCAGCAATAAATGTCGAGATTCATTACAGCGCGTGCGAGTATAATTTCCAGGTAATGTATTCATTAGCAATATTTCTTGCCAACAAGGCACGTCAGGTGAACAGATGTCTCGAAAATTCACACATCTTTTGACAGGCGGGCCGTGAGACAGTTAATAGGTCTGAGGTGATGTTGTCGTATTTTTTCTTTATTATGTGAAACTAATTTAAGACAACATGAAAACTATTGTTTTAATAGTTTCTCAGTATAATGTCAATATAATCATTATTTAACTACAGTAATCATAAAAACATCAATTCAACCATAACCTTTAACATCATTTTTATTTATGTAAGAATATTACATTTAATACAAATTTATGGTTCCCTATACTTATATCGTTTTAGTTTGTTTTGCCAGTTTTAATATATTTTCTAAGTATATTTTTTTCAATCACTTTTTTCATTACCTAAATATTTTTTTGCATTCTTTTAACATTCAAATATATATATAATATTTGATCAAATCATATAACATCATGTCGTATCGTATACAATGCATGTTTTGTGATGTGATGTCATATGATATGAGGCCGAGACATTGATGCGTGGTGATATGGTATACTATACTATTCTGTATTTTACAACGGTAGGATTTACTATGCAATACTCAAAGACACACACGGACTAAATCAGACCATACTATACCACACCATATCATTAAATGAAATCAAATACTATCATAATCACTTCACATCATATCATATCATAAAACATATAAAAAATAACATATCTAACATATCATACCCAACAACATATCATAGCATACATTGTATTTATAAGAAAACAAAAGTTGCAGTTTGTACACTAGCCGTAGTCAGTCAGTTCTGCTTTTCCTTGTGTAGCTTATATAAAAATGCCAAAAGTCGGCATGACTTTTGTAGAATAAATTCTTGGCAATCAAGTGTTGTCAGCATATCAACGAGATACTGACACTGAAGAGCCAACATTCCTCCCGCGATGCAATAGTATCCCGACAGCACGCTGACTTTCCTGACTTAGCGGACTCTTTATAGTATACATTGTATCAAATTAAAATAACGTGTTTTCATAAATAACATCAGCAAAACAAATTCGTGTGATAAATGATTTCTAGTGGTAATAACCAACCATGTGTGCATGAACGTTAAGAGTATAATGCAAGGTGTTTCATTTAACTGCGCCCTTTTCGTCTGACACAAACGCTGTCACTTCGGAAAGTGACAGTAACATGGTCATGAACCGTATCCGCTCCATTAGCAAGAATAAACAACAGTTTAAACAATTGTATGCATTAAGTTAAACGGGAAATGTTAGGAAGACATTCGGTGATGAAAATGGACGCCAGTCGGGATGTCATGCCCCGTTTAAACTTCTGCACAATATAACAGGGTTTTATTCTTTGATCATTCACATCTTAGCAATTTAGGCATTTCCGGTTTTTTTACGAGTTATCTATGTAAAACGACTTTATACGAAGGAAGCGACGAAATTAAAAATTAAGGAACCGCGATGCGGAAAAATGTCTAGATAACAAATGATGGGACTGACATTAATGGTGGTTTATTTATTATTACTATAACTAGTAGAATTGGTATAAGTATTATTACTATAACTGTATTTTTAATTTGTATTATCAGCAGTAACAGTAGCAGTTGCAGTAGCAGTAGCAGTAGGGAGTAGCAGTAGCAGTAGCAGTATCAGTCGCAGTAGCAGAAGCAGTAGCACTTGACAAAGGGGAGGATACACTTACTGTAGAAATACATGCTATGTCTTATATTTCATGCTCCTTAAAATATGGCGTTTTGGTATAAAATTAACATAAATTACAATAATGCCATTTACTTACACGTAATTCTTATTTATAAATATTTCCTGTGACACATTCTGAAATTAACTGCTTTAAAACCTATTTTGTACTTCAACTTAAAGGGACTGTAAACCACGAATGAAAGAAAAGTTCTAAAATACCGTATTTTTTTTACAATTATTAGTTTATACCGATAAACATATCACGACTAGCATATAACATTACTTGAAAAAAGTAGTTTTTTTTATTTTTACTTTATTTTTTTATTTTTACTGGGTATGTATACCAGGTTACTACCAGTTAACTATAAATAACGCAAGTAGATTGATCATCATCGTCACGTGGTAAACTCAGGAATACAAATTGTGCATGCTTAGTGAATTGTATCTATTTTATATATATAATGATCAATCTACTTGCGTTATTTATAGTGTGTATATCGTTATGTCACCTATTTTCGCGATGTATTTCGATTTCACAGCGCGAAATTTTATTACCGAATATACTGAAAATATGAACTTTTTTCAAGTAATGTAATATACCAGTCGTGATATTTTAATCAATATAAACTAATAATTGTAAAAAAATACGGTACTTTAGAACTTTTCTTTTTTCGTCATTCGTGGTTTACAGTCCCTTTAAAGCAGGTGTTCTCGCTAACAAGGGCTTTGTTTCACCGTAACAGTGAGGGTTTTGTTCTATACAGAGTATATTCGTGTTGTTGCGTCGGTTATAGAAAAAAATATGTCAGTGTCATTGTGTTCTTGACTTTATCAGACGAGTTGAAGAACGATTTACACGACGAGGCTTGCCCTGTAAGTTTTTCCGAGACGCGTCGGATAAATTCAAGTTCACAATAACACTAACATGTTTTAATCTTTTGTGAAACAATCAAAATATTAGCGTTAGATTGTTAAAAGCAAAAGCCAAACACAGATTTATTTCAAAACTATGTGCGATCGTTCCAGGTTACGCCACGCGAAATAGTCCTCAACAATAAGATGCAACAGCAGAGTAACAAAACAAAAATATCGCTATATGCTTCGATTCAAATTTAATCAGCATTCCATATGTTACACACCCAAGTAGAACAAAGAAGGTTTTGTTCTCCCTTAAATTATTGTTTCACCAAAGCAAAAATACATGTGTAACATAATTGTTTACGTTATATTGTGTGTAAGTTAAGTATTAGTTTAAACCTATGTATTTAAGCTCGATTACATCGAAAGCCTAAGGCTTATTTGAAGCGCTCTCGAGTCGGATTTCCTGGAACTAGAACCAGTACTTAGTGTCTTTGGGGGAGATTTAAAGAACGCTCCCACTGTGAGGATCGAACTCGTGACCTCCCGATCGCTAGGCGGACACCATATCCATTACGCCCGGGCTACCTGTGGTAGGGTGCATATTTATTGAGTCTAGACTGTCTTGACAAAAAATACTGCCGCCCTTTGGAAAGCTAAATTAATAAATACATCATATGATATTTTTGGGGAAAAAAAATGATTTTGTTGAAACGTCAAACCAAGAATAAACACGAAACGTCTGTCTGATACGCCATGTTTCTCGGAATATATCAATCAACTGTGACACCACGTTTGTAATTTACTTATCAAACGCATGTTCACAAACCTTGTTAACAACCATGTCAGCAATGTGTGAGATTTAGTGCTTCGATGTCGCATTGCCTGTCTAGTTGGAAAGAAATACTACCAATGAATATATTACCTGGAAAATAATTATAGAAAAAAAGTGATTTATTACGACGTTAATGATTTACCTAATAAATTATTCTTTAATATGACCGTAAAATCATACCACCGGTTATTAGAGTTGTGGTGTGTACAAATTATCATGGACTTATAATTCTAGAGTTACTGGTTACAAAACAACGTTTATTTTCAAATACACATTGTGTTATCTTGTTTATTAACTCATTAACAGTATAATATTTCCAGCAAATGCTGTTGTGAAAATGAGTGTTGTGTAACCATAGTGAGGTACAATAGTAAGATTGGGATCAGGATATAACAATTAAACGAATCAACCGTCCTGCAGTCAAGAACAAGTGTACTTTTTCCTCCTAAATCGGACTCTAAGATGCTTTCACATCCTGTGAATAATTTGCATCTAGGTGCAATGTGTTGGTCAGGAACCATGAAGGTCGCCTTGGCGTAGTGGATATGGTGTCCGCCTAGCGAACGGGAGGTAATAGGTTTGATTTCCACTGTGGGAGCATTCATTCCCCCAAGATACCAAGTTCTAACCAGGAAACGAACTCGAGAGCATTTAAATAAAGCCTTCGACTTTCGATGCAATCGAGCTAAAATAAATAGGTGAAACTAAAAAGAAACCATGAAGGTATTTTATTCAAAACAATGGCGAGCAACACTGGGTGCACCACAACGACAGTTTGAAAACGTATTACTGTCATCTTCTTTGAGTGTCTGGTTAAAGTTCTGGATATGTGGGATATTATAAACACTTTTACTTTAGACATACTAATGAATAATAAACGTGTGTGTAATAACATATTTTCCATCACAAAAGTGATAGTTATGTTCAAGGCATTTGATACTTATCAGTATTAAGATAGAAAGGATGTAAAGGAACGTTAAAGTCATGAGTGTGTAAAAGTGATTGTCATAAACAGACACCCGCACGCACGCACTCACGCACACACACACACACACACACACANACACGCACGCACGCACACACATACATACACACACTCTTACGCACACATGAATGATGAATTTGATGAATATGTGCAGAATGTTGCCCTGTTGTGCTGACGATTAAACTGCAATGCATCATAACGAGGTACTCAATATGTCAACGATTACTATTACGATTATGTAAACGATTATAGTGACGTCCATGAATGTTCCCAAATGACAATAATGACTATGATTATAATTTTAACAATGGTGTAATGACTATAAAACAACTAAATTATAATGAATTAAAAACACAAGTTTTAATATACTTAATATAAAAATCATGACTAAGATGATTATTATATTGAGGAGACTACGATAGATGTACTCAATATGACAATTATGACTATGAGGAAGATGATATGTATGCAACAACAATGAATGTACTTACTATGACATTAATGACTATGATGATGATGATATTGATGTGACATCGATGAATGTACTCAATATGACAGTGAAGGCTATGATGCTGATGATATTAATGTAATTTCGATAAATGAACACAGTAATGCAATTATGAGTATGACGATTATTATTATATTGATGTTGATGGCTTTGAGGTATTATGCCCGCTATATGACGATGATGGTTATTATGATGACAATGATGCGATTTACATTGGGAAAATATTTCTGGCGGAAATGAATAAGACCATGATGATAACATTAGTGTAGTTAAAATGTATAAGTCATCATTATCATCGTCGTTTCCGTCATTATCGTCGCCGTCGTCGCCGTCGCCGGCGCCGTCATTGTCGCCGTCGTCGTCGCCGTCGTTGTCGCCGTCGTCGTCGTCGTTGTCGTCGTCATCATTATCATCATCAAAGGAATCATTATCAAAAGCATCATCATCTAAAGCATCATCATCAAACGCATCATTAGCATCATCATCAATATTAATATTGTTTACATAAGTGCTGAATACAATACGATGCTAATCATATCGCATGATTGAAAGATGTTAGATTATGTATTTTGTTTCAACATACATGATGTTTTAAACATATTTTAATTACGTTTATTCAACAGCATTAAACTGCAGTTATTATACATTATTTATGTTAGGCAATTTGCCTGATTTATTATTCGACACTTTAATTACGACATCTCATCAATTTGTAGGCAAAACCTTTTCGGTATGATATTCATTAAATTATTGTAGGGAAAATTATTTCAAAATACAACGATCTATCAGCTTTGTTTTTATGTTTTCAACGATGTTAACAAAATAAGTTATCTTTAAACGTAGCAGACAAAAGAATTGTTAAATAAGAAGAAGTAGTATTGGCAGTGGTAGTAACATCAGTAACAGTAACAGAAGTAGTAGCAGTGGTAAGAACAGCAGTAACAATAGCAGAAGTAGAAGCAGCAAAAGCAGCACCAGTTTTAAATCTTAAGCACAAACGATTTATCAATAAGACAAAATATGTGCAAGCTTTCACTTCGTGCTCCTGCTTTCTTTACATTAAGACAATTCCCGTCTTAACTGAAATACAACATCCATAAATCATATCCATACGTAACACGCCTTTAAATGTTTCTTGCTCTAGTTAAGATTGATTTATGATAATATATTTACTCTATGGCCATATCTACATTAAACTATCTGACTGAATGCAAAACAGTATTGTTTGAAATAAAGATTCACCGCTTCATAATTAACCAATCATAAATTAGATATTTTGTGAGCGGAAGATAATTAATTAAAAGTGCAAACGCTGAATTCTTTTTAATTTATATGTTCATATGAATCGTTTTAATATGCACCGCGTGACTTTAAATAAGTATCGAGAGCCAAGGTTGCGGCAGATGATTATTATTTTAGTCATTATTATTAGATTAAAGTGATGATGACGGTGATGATGATGATGATGCTGCTGTGATTATGCTGCTGCTGATGATGATGATGATGATGATGCTGCTGCTGCTGATGATGATGATGCTGATACTGATGCTGCAGCTTCTGCTGATGCAAATACTGATGCTGATGCTGATGCTGATGATGATGTTGTTGATGATGCTGATGCTGATGATGATGCTGCTGTTGCTGATGCTTATGCTGATGACGAGGATGAGGATGAGGATGAGGGTGATGGTGAGGATGAGGATAAGGATGAGGATGAGGATAAAAATGAGGATGAGGATGATGCTGCTGATGCTGCTGTTAATGCTGCTGAAGCTGCTGATGCTAATTATGCTGCTGCTGCTGATGATAATCATGATGATGACGATGATGATGATGATGATGATGATTATAATGACGAAGACGACGACGGCGATGATGATGATGATGATGATGATGATGATGATGATGATGATGATGATGATGATGATGTCTAAGACTATACCGCATTGTTAAGAAGCCTTACACCAAGACGGTCATAGGAGCCCCAACAAATGTTTGAAATCCATGGCAAATGATCTTTGAGAAGTACGGGCATAACAAGTTTTAAAATAACGAATATGAAATGAATAATCAAAAGCATTAACTTAAATAAACTTTGTTTGATTTCGGGGTTATACCGTGAACTATGTTTTTGGACATTTCAAACATTTTCACTCTCGCAAAAGCCCGTGAAAATATTAAATTTTCTCACTTTATTGAGACCAATATTTCACGGTATTACCACGAAAGCAAACACACATCCCCTGTAAACTTCACCATCTACATGTCAGTCGAATGGGCGTAGGCCATCGTAACAAATTTGCAAATTGTCAATAATTGTCTACAATATTCTAGATAAAAGTGAAGGTTTCTAACAAATTTGCTTAAAAACTAAAGGTTTTACATAATCTAGTCTTCAACTGATATGCGAGCACAGAGGTGAAAAGATCGCTATTTTAGTCATTTTCTATTTTTGCAACGTGGTTTTTACTTGTATTATAACCAAAATAAGATTAAATCATTGTGTACTTAATTGTAGTTTAAATAGCTTTATTTAAGTTTATGTTATTGTTTCAATCCGTAGGCCACTTGAAGCTGTGCTTAAAATGATGATACTGATTCCTCAGTATCAATATGTCCTATATTTAACTCAATACACGCACGTGCTAATAAAACGTTCTTCTCTTGATTATGTTTCGTGAGTTCCTTTTTTTCTATATTTAACTGAGCGTTATCTTCACAATATGTATTATATGGCGATTTCTTCATATACAAAGGGACGTAATATACAACGAACATGTCAGTCCACACATCAATAGTTACTCCCCGCCCTGCACAGCAACAAACAGCCCTTAGCTATGTCTGCGATTTAAAAGTCACTGGGATTGTATTTTTTTTAATTGTTTGTGTCCGGAAATCATGCTTCAAATCCTTAATTACCAGCCAAAGACAAGCGTATCAAGTATAAATACGACTTAATTATATCGCTTTTTAATGTGATTTTTCTTCTTCAACACCCACCAACAATATACATTAGTTGACGATATAGTAAAATTCATAAATTGTCAAAACGTTAAATATTAGTTTGTACATGGAGATTCCCGAATAACACCGAAGAAAAAAAGGGGTGGGGATAACTCGAATATCTTCGCAATCATGTCCTTTTTTGGTAGTCTGTGACCTTTCGTATAACAGGAACATTTGGTTTGTTATTCGCGCATCGCAATCAAGATTCAAGATTTCAATATTGTATTTACAGCCTTTCCAGAAGGTCGATGGCCCAAGTGGACACATTTAAGTACATGCAATATGATAACAACATTAATAGACATAATAGACAGCAGGAAATACATATTAACCGTAATAATAATATTTACGAGAGGTACTTATACTTATCAGTAGATAATGCAATCGGTGAAATGTAAAACGTATAGGGGACGTAGTGTACTGTTTTAAATTCATTGATATTTTTGCGTTTGTATTTTGTACAATAACGTTTTGGAGAAGACGTATTAAAGTCTGGGAAAAATACAAATTATCATTCAGTGATTTTAAAGTTTATTAAATTTAAGCATACCTGGCTTATTATATGTATATGACGATACATAATGTGATGTGCGTGTAAGAGAACGTATATATCTTGTTCGAAAATAGATTTTGATTAATGTACGATCTTATTTTACAGAAATGTTTTTTTACAGTCTAAAATGATCCATATACTTCCTTAGATGTGTATATGATAACATTTATGACACCAGAAGTGTTTCATATTTTAGGACTTGAAAATTAAACAGTTTCAATTTAAACTTTAAATTTCGTTTTTCTCTTCCATTTCTACAAAACAATTATTGTAGAATAAGCAAATTTAGTCGAGAAAGAAACAGCAGCAGTAAAAGAAATCCAAGAGCAGAATAAAAAATAATGTTTAAAAAACAAATGTTGGCGCTCTTACATGCAATTACACGTGGTTATTGTAAATGTTTTCAATAAAAACAGGTGTTTATGAAAACATTTGGATATCTGAATATCTGAATTTTATCAAGCTCCTGTTGTTAGTTTCATTGAAACAGGGAAGTCAACACATAAATCAGCGGTTGTGTCTAAGCTCAAATTGAAGCGGAAGCTCGGCATCTTAATCATAAATATTGTCGTCCCTTTCGTTCCCCTTTCTTTCCGGAACAAATTTCTTTTTTGTAAGCGTGTTAGCTTCTCCGGAACGGTATTCCTCTGACTGGCCGTGTTTTTAACCATCGTTGCTGCATCATTGCCTAAAAACTCCGATTGCATCTCCTTGTTGTAGAATAACTTGATTCGTATGCCGTTTGCAAGCGCGCTTATTGTAGATTTATGTATTGTTGAGGCGCGATTAGTCAATCGGAACACCACGGAACGCTCGATTGATAGGCTTCTTGATTGAGCATAATAATTAGCCATCATTCTTAGATGCACAAGATAGCAATCGGAGGTGACTAAGGAAACTATGGAACGGACTCAGATGACGGTTAAATACTAACTCAGTGTAACAAGGAGTTGTTGAGGTGTCAAATGGATCGATATCTTGGCATCAATGGATGTACCGCTGTTTATATTCTGTATCAACTTTGACCATACTCAGTGCTGATGTTATATTTGCAATAGGCGCATACCACTGAGCACTTACGCCATTAACATATATGGTTTTGGACTGTTTTGATTACCACACAGATAAGAGATGCATCTCGTAAGCCATTTGTTTTGAAAATATAATATATCAACATTGTTCGTTATCTTTGTATACAAAATTATGGCAACAACAAAAAATAAGTTGATAAGGAACATGAGAAAGGCATACACGACTGATCTCTCAATGTTCTGTTTTACGAATCAATACGTTTTTACATTATACAGTTATATTGTGGTATCCTCGGAACTGCATTGCGCTAAAAAGAGCGCTATATAAGTAACGCACAATAGATACCAGAGTTTTAGTATGGTTGCATTCTTCCCTAATATATTAGTTTAAGAACTTGGTTGGCGATTGATGTACAAATATATTTGTAAACTTTAAACACAACGAGAGTTCAAATATGAATGACGAAGCAATGCAAATGCAAATCTTTGATAATAAAGGAAGTATTCAATCTATTTATACAGTGCATACAACGTCTTTGCTAAATAAAAATCATATGCAAGAGCATATAATTGTGAAATATCAATTATAATAAAATATTCTTTGGAATATAACTAGATTTGTTCGGTACGCACTAATCTCAAATCAACAAAATCATTGTGAACAGTTTAAGAATATGAAATTAAAGTTTATACACTTATACATAAAGGTCAACATAGTAAGTTTAATTGAATACATGGTGTGGTTTCATGATAAAAAAAAATCTGCACTTGAGATTGATGCTAAACAAGAATCCTTGATGCTCTAGATTCGGGAAGGGCGTGTACGATAACAATCTTGGTATTACTGGCTATATGGTATGCACACAATTTCCTATTCGAACACGTTGTTTTGATGATTGCGTCGTATACCGTTAGCTATAACAACATATCCTGCAAACTATTGCTCTGCTTATTAAAGTATTTACATAGAAAACCCGCGCTAGAACTATTTTCTCAATATTCTGGAAACGAATGCTTGAAATAGTTCCACCACTCACATATTAATTTAAAAGGAAATTTAAATTATCGATAACACAAGTTCTGCTCTCCCTTTACAGCTGTTGTATCGGCTTCTGCGATGATTTATTCATACAATTCTATAGAGATATTTCAAACTGTAATCACAGGAGTTTGAAATTATATTCATAAAGCTAATATAATGGCTAAATAATAAAAAATAGACCACTATATAGTATATAGAGAACAGGAAGGAAACGCAGCATACCCCGGCCCCGCCCATTTTCCAGTAAACAAGGGAAATTACTGGAAAGACAGGGTACCCTACATCGACCCATGGTCAAATAATCAAGAGGCCGGTGAAAGAAACTAGGAACACTGCTTACCGTGAACTACCTTCCTCTAAATTCATATGACGTACCCTTTGGGTCAAAAGTACATATACGCCAACAACTAAAAATAAATACCACCGCGGTTACAAAATTGTTAACGCGGTGACAATTTTGTCTCTGCGGTAATACATTTATCACCGCTATCATATATTTGTGACTACGGTGACATTTTGTCTGATCATACGATATAAATAGGCGCGTTATTGGCTCAACCAATGAAATTTCGTCTAGCAAAATACGCATCGGCAAATATTTGATCGATAGCCGCGAAATGTTTGTTTATAAACAATTGCATATAAATTATCAAAGTATAAAATGAATTATAGAAATAAAATAATTAATGAAGGTATTTTAATTTATAACAATTTATTTGAATTAATAATTAATCTTGCATTCATCTTATCTTTTCTCAGTCCCGTGATCAAGTATATGATTTTGTACTGAGGAGTCACATTGGATAATAAATGACCCACGCAAATAAATGTTACCGCAGCCATTAAATGTACCAACAGTCATAATTTGTCACCGCGGTGACAAAATTGTTACCGCAGTGACAAAATAGATATCACCGCGGTGACAAAATTGTTACCGCAGCGACTAAATTGATATCTATTTTTAGCTGTTGGCGTACTTGTACTTTTGACCCAAATGGCACGGCATAAATTCACACTTATTCAACACTTTCCTCTCATCGTCGAATCCATTGCGTGTTGATGTTGTTTTTTATTCACTGCGAATCTGCCATGTACTTTCACTTCGATAACAAAAACAGCAAGAAATATATTATTTATTTTATATGTTAAAATAAATATTCCCATAAATTAATATTATGTGTTTGATTTTATTTGTCAGTTAATTAAACAAATTATTTTATTCGAAGATGTTGTTGTTGTTGTTGTAAAAACGTAAGCAAAGGGCACGTAACCCAATGATCATGAAGCGGAAAATTGGAAAATTGGAAAATTTCCTATCGAGTGGTATTTTATCATGGCCAGTCATCTAAGCATAGCACTATGGTATGTTGTCTCCATGTTTAATGACCCAAACGTGTTATTTGCATTGTAAAAAACATTGGTTGACAAAAATAATTCTGATTCCGCCGCTAGTCACATGGATGTCTTCATACATGACTTCGGCTAGGCTGTAACACATAATACTTGGCTGTATTAACTTACCTTATGATATGTCACGAATTTGATAACTAGTGACTGGAAAATGATATAGTTATTTTAAAGTAAATAATAACGAACACCCTTAGTATAAATCACCAAAGCTTTAATGATTACTATACACGCAAATACTTTGCGAACAAACTAGAACTCGTATTCGTGTACATAATGCATCATCAACATATAAAGTATATCTTGTCTTATAAAGCGTTTATAGCCACTAAACAGTACATGTATATTAATAAAGGAGTTTGAAATTCTATTCATAAAGCTAATGTTATGGCTTAATAATAAAAATAGACCCCCTTTATAGTCGGGGATCTAGTTTTTTTATTTAGCCATTACATAAGCTTTATGGCTTATGTAATGGCTAAATAATAAAAATAGACCCCCTATAGAGTCTCTATAGACTACATAGGCTAACTCCTGTGATATTATTTTTTTCATATATGGTCTCTTTCGGAGGATATAATTCCAAGCACGATCGGACACTTCTCTAGAACCGCTGATCTTTCAGATTGGTTACACCAGCACTTATTCCAGATATACACAATTATAAGGTCTACATCATCGGACATTGTACTAATTAATTGATCAAAATGTATGTTTTAATGCATAAAGTAACGACACATCTAAACTGCCGTAGACAAACTGATAACTAACTGCTGAGGTCGATCATTATAGCCTTTACTGGGATCTGGTCAGGTTCCAAGCAGTTTGACAATTTAACAATAATTCTTCTGAAATTTGAGAACTTGGAAAAAAAACTTAAAACATAAAGCTTAAGACATTTTAGCAGACGACATGGAGTTGGTTAATACATGTTTGACGACACACTGTGACATATGTATATATATTAAGACGATCATATGGTCATCATAGACAATAAGACAACAGTATTTTGCTTTTGACAAGACAAGTATGTTGACAAATAATAAATAAATAAATACAAATTAAGTGTTAAACTGAATTTCAAGATATTAATTTGAACGTACCTGCATGCCACCAAAACAGAGACCATTCCGCTTGACATGACGACAAACGTACTCGAACATCTCAAATACCTTTCTAGACAGCATACTGATTTCGTCAATAACAAGATATTTTGCTGATAAAATTCTCTGCTTTACTGATGCGTACTTATCGTCGTTATCGAATAGCTCTGATAGTTAACTGGCCATACCGGTCGTAGCTGTGACTGCTACTTGTTTTGATGTGGACAACCTTTTAATAGTATTTTTCAAAAAATATAAAAGAAAATGTCAGAGTTAAGCGCTGCAGGAAGTTCGAATGAAAGTCAAAATAAAAATTACTTAATTAAAACCCTTCTAACAACAAGTTTTATCAAGTGTAGTTTGCAATGAGCAAAAACTTTTGAAACCAGTTTCTTTAAATTTATGTACACACACATGTTTATATTGCAATTGTCTTAATGTATCATTTATATTTACGGCAGGTTGGACGTAAACTTTGAAGAGTGTAAAGGATCAACCACTAGTATAAACGAGCTATATAAACGATGCATGAACCTGACACCTCCTCCAACAAAGGATGTTATAGCTAAAATTGTTGCACGGATGTTCAAAGTAGAACCGAGGATGCAGTTCCAAAATGGCGAACGTTTTGTTGTTTACAACAATGTAAGGTCAAGAGTCGACACTAATCAAAATATGTGCTTTCCGCCTTTTTGTAAAGTTACAGAACAAACATCTGGCAAGTTGTAAATTCAATGTCCCCTGACAACTGTTATCAATGGGAAAGTCGAAACTTGCAGCGTTACATTTACAGACACGGGTACAATGCTCTTCGTGGCTGGGCAACAAGTTAAATGAGGCTATTCCCTACCTCTTGTTCAAAATACCTTAGATGGGACCATACACCCTCTACATTCCTAAGAATCTGCAAAGGTGTACCTTATGCAGAAAAGCTACCTAAAACATTTCAAAAGGAAACTATTACCTTTATTCATAATGAGAACACGGTCTGTTCAATTGGACGTTCTAAATCCTGTAAGAAGCTTATACCACTCTGTGGGAAGACAGACACTTGTAAAACATGCTTAGACTCTTATACTCAATATAAAAGACGCGCAGATAAACCGGTCATAGCTGAGATATGTGATGAAACAAGTGTAAGTGAGGAGCCACCTGACAAGCAACCACGTGTGCCACTATGTGACAGCACAAATGTTGCTTCAACCACCAAGAATTCAACTCCTATCCAATCTAATACTGTCATAAATCCACCTATGGTCCTTAATAAGGAATCACATGCAGAAATGAAATCCATTTTAGGAGACATATTGAAAGACGGTAATGCTGGCCTATTCAAATTATTGCTAGAATCTGATCATTCATATTATGGGATTAAACAAAATCATTATAGAACAGCGTCTTCATCGACCCAGGCATCGTGAAACATAGGTCGGCGGTTAGTGGAAATGGACGATTTGCTTCCTGGTAAGGAGATGAACTGTTTGTAATTAATGTCATAAATAGAAAATTTTTCGTAGAATAGTTTGTATTGAATAATATTATGTTTATGTTAGAACATGTGTCGCAATACAATTAAATTGTGTTCAATAAATTTCTCAAGTTTAATAGCTAAATTATATGTTATATTATTGTCAATGTGTTCTATAAAAAGTCAACCAAAAAAAACACACATTAGTACTGTTGTCTTAGAGGTGTTATCTGTGCAGTATGTTAATTTAATTTCATTTTTCCAACCAGAGTAATTCAAAGATCGATTTGTTCTTTGGGCAACACACAGTCAAGTATGCTATGAAATGTATGACTATGAAGCGGCGCCTTGACAAGCTACAGATGGCTAGTTTACCTTCAACCAAACGTTGACAACTGGTGCTGAAACAAGAGCGCTCTACATATCAGGGTGCAAACAAAGCACTTGAGGGAGATATGTAAAAGTCTGGTAATGATTTGTTGAAAACCTTTTTATTTAAGCTTGATTGCATCGAAAGCCTTAGGCTTATTAAGACACCTGAGTCCGTTTCCTGGGAAGAACCAGTACTTGGTGTCTCTGAAGAGGATCATGAGAACACTCCTGATTGAGGATCCAACCCACGACCTCCCAATTGCTTTGCGGATACCATATCCATTACACCACCTTGTCCTAAAGGATTATTGTATTGTTGACAAGTACATGGATGTTTATATTTATAATGATTGGATTACTTCTGGGCATCAGCATAGTGAAGTAAAGTGGGTTTTTTTTGTTACCACTGAATGGCATCGTCATTGTTTTATTACTTGTTCGTATTGACTTTAAAATGCATCCATTTGCATTTCAATTAACATGGTGATTGGAACTGGTTTACTGTATTGATTTTGTTTTTCTATAAACCAATTTTATTGCCGGTAGATCAGCAGTATGATTATTAATCTAATAACATTCCAACAGATAAAAAAATATGTTTAGTTGCATTTTAAATGTGATATTGCATAGCGATATTTTACGAGATTGCAATGTCAACTTTGTTTCCAGTTGAAAGAAGGGTACTCTCGCAGGTGACTCAGATTGCAGCGGAGGAAGTCCAGTCTGGTAGTCAGTTCGCAACGTATGTCACACCAACAGTTCAAATAAGTCAAGAGGCTTCACAAGTTACAGGCGTTTCAATGACCGATGGGACGATACCAGTCAATTGACAAGTTGTGCAGCTATTGTCAATTCGAGTGGCTGTCGAAAGAATGATTCATTGGCTTGAAAAGTTTCAAAATGTGTGATTAGTTGCTCATTATGGTAGTTGTTTATATTTTCCAATTTTAGTTTTGATCTTGGTAAATAATGGTGCAATTGATAATTTTATGACTGTGCTTTGATCGATTCTTTATCAATATTCAGAAAATTATATCCAAAGCAGTCCTTGCAGCAAGTTGATTTAGTTTTACAATTGCTTGGTGAAACATACAATGCACCTCTGCTATGGAAGATGTGGTAGTACTTGGAAAGTTGCTCCAATGTGCGAATTTGCCTTCAAAAGATCTAAAGACCCACAGCGTTTCCCCATTGGCTGTGTCAAATAACACGGCTTTCAACATTGATAAAGCCCAGAACTATCCAACATTGAGCCCACTCATTGCATGTTGTGTAATAAAAGGGCCTACGGCTGAAAAAATCACTTGGTCAGGGCTGAAACTTGTGGATATGAAAATTGGAAATACGGGTTGGAGAGGATTCAATACCTGATGTTTTTATTGAAAGGGGGTTTGAAATATTGCCCATTACAGTTGTACTACCTTAAGAGGAAGGTAGTTCATGGTAAGCAGTATTCATAGTTTCTTTCACCGGCCTCTTGATTATTAGACCATGGGTCGATGTAGGGTACCCTATCTTTCCAGTAATTTCCCTTGTTTACAGGAAAATGGGCGGGGCCGGGGTCTGCTGCGTTTCCTTCCTGTTCTCTATATACTCTATAGGGGTCTATTTTTTATTATTAAGCCATTAGATAAGCTTTATGGATAGAATTTCAAACTCATGTGCTGTAATACAACAGTTCGACTAGACAAAAAAACTACGTGTGGGTGTCAAAATTTGTTTCAAATTAGAATCGTTCTTTTATTATATATTATTTGATTTATATTTATGCTACCGCATAATTATATTGAACAAATATTGATTGTGTTGCTTCTTTTTGGGTTGCCGGCGACAAAGAAACACGCGATATTGAATGTTCTTACTATCGTCCAAAAAAATACATGCGCTATAAAAACACGCACTGCACCCACACCCTGGACCAGCTTAAGAACTTTATCATGATTAGAGGACACGCATTTACCGCGGTAACTTTTTACCCACCTATGCTAGCTGGTTAACTGCATTTTAACCACAACAACTTACACAAAATGGCAGAGTCGCGCGACATTAAAGAAGCTAATCGACGACGACCTTGACAATTTCGACGAGTAAACAGACAATTGCAGCGACTGACACTTTATTTGACTTTATTTACAGTGCAATACGTTTTCCGACCTCGGACGACGAACTTAAGGACGCACAGAACTTGTGTTTTTTAATTATTTTCTGTGTATGCCGTGTGTGATCCGATGAATCAATGGCGCCCATGTTAAAATCATTTCTCCGAGAACAGGGAACGTTAAAAGACGATGAAAAGTACGAATAAAAACCAAAAAACGTTCGAACTAGTAACAAGAAGTACCTTTAATTATCCTTTAAAATCCATAAATAATTCATTTAACACAATAATTGACGATTTTGTATTTAGGGTCATTAATAATTATTTTTGCATAGTTAAAAAAAGACCCTTATGCCATCCTATCACTACTGCAGTAGTCTATATTTACATGTGTTTATGAACTTGATAAACTTTCAACTTCGTCACACGCTACGTCATGTACTCTACATTACTGCTGTTCAAATGAACCGGAGCAGTTTATCAAATAATAGCCGTTTGTTAAATCGGTTAAATTTGCAGATTTCTGCATACAAACATAATGTTTAAACGTGCACACTGTTTTGTGTGTCTATGGTTAATGCTTTAATTGTACAAGAAAATAATTAAATATATAAATAAACAAAGAATGGAAAACATTCCATTACACAACAGATAAATGAACAGATAATACCCGTGTACAAAATGGGACATTCCGATTTCCAGGGTGGTGCTATTTTTACCATCTTATACTTTACACATCTCTATGCCTAACGTGGATTAAATCGGAAAGCAACAATCGCAGATTATTTAAAAATTGTGCGATATTTGTATGGCTTGTTGTACATTCTAAAATGCCAAAAGATATGCACGGATTAAAAACATTGCACGAAATAAGGAAAATG
Source organism: Dreissena rostriformis (assembly GCA_007657795.1). Taxonomy (NCBI): domain Eukaryota; kingdom Metazoa; phylum Mollusca; class Bivalvia; order Myida; family Dreissenidae; genus Dreissena; species Dreissena rostriformis. The sequence goes on from VMBQ01001223.1 coordinate 189,303, forward strand.
TGATAAATTGACAATTCAAATATGTCGATATAGTTGTGAAATAAGTCGCGTTTATAATAAATCATTAAAAAGACTCGAAATTTTTTACAATTGCAATATGCAATATTGGACTACAGACAGAGTGATTTTCGATAGTAATTTTAAGTTAATGATATACTCAGCGTTGTGCGTTGAATGTGTAAAAATCGTTATTTTGCTCATCCGTGAACTCTTTCTTGACAGATTTCCCTTTTTATATGTTCGAAAACACTTTAAATAATTTGATAAACTCGTAGTTAAAATGTACACTTTATTTATTGTGAAGTCATTTGTAAATGAATTTGATAAAAAAAAATACTTGTCGCTGTTTAATTTGTTTGATTACGAAATCGTAGCGTGACACTTCGGGCGAAATTTACGTAATCAGAAAATGAATTGTGGGAATAATTGTAATAATTACCGTGGTTCATTTGTTTATTTTTACGGTTAAGTTAACGCGCGGTAAAAAGTTTTGTACAAACGGATTTACTGCGTTTTAACTTAACCGTGATAATAACCGTGGTAATTGTTTTACCGTGGTAATTTTTAACCAGTGTTTATACAATTGGCTGCCGATCGCTACCCAGCAAACATGAGTTGTCTTTAAGACGTCTTCATTTTGTTGTTTTACGGTCGCGACGTCGCCGCCAAATAAACAACGTCTTTTCAACGTCTTTTTAGCAGTATGATAAATAGAGAATACTAGGTTAGCGTTGAATAGAGAGAAGTTTATGTTGCGACGCTTAGAACGCCTTTAGCGCGAGCCTTGGCGAGCGCTTTCGGTGTTCGAGCCGAGCAACATAAACTTCTCTCTATTCAACGCTAATCCTAGTATTCTATTTATCCCATCAATTTTCTTAGTCGTCAATTATTTAGTCTTTAATTGATAAAATAAAAGCGAAAACACATTAAATCTAAATAAAATCTGAATCTAACATTGCGTAGTAATATTAATTGTGATCTTTCCCGTTTACGGAACTCCAAATAGTCCTTAAGAATTCCACGCAAAAAAAGAGTAACGAGACAAAATATCGCTATACGCCTCGATTCAAATTTAATCAGCGTTCCAAATTTTACACACTCAAGTAGAACACAGACGGTTTTGTTCAAACTACAATTCTTGTTTCACCACTGTAAAATACCAAAAACAACAATGGCTGCCATTTTGAAATGTACAAAATGAGACGTGAAGCATGATTCAGCATTTATCCCCGCCGATATTATTGTTAATTTTAGTCTATAAACAACTCTTCTTTTTACACACATTTTACTTACTGACATAAAAAAGTAAAACATCTACTAGTTCTTGTTCTACTCACCGAAGTTGTGTAATAACCATGTTTGTTTTCGTAAAGTTTAATTTACTTCCAAGTTCCATGACGAGTTACAAACAAAAACCAAAAAACGTTCGAACTAGTACTTATCTTCCTGTAATTATCCTTTAAAATCCATAAATAATCCATTTAACACAATAATTGACGATTTTGCATTTAGGGTCTTTAATAATTATTTTGCATAGTTAAATAAAGACCCTTATTCCATCCTATTACTAGTCTATATTCAAATGTGTTTATGAACTCGATAAACTTTCCACTTCGTCACACGCTACGTCATGTACTCTACATTACTGCTGTTCAAATGAACCGGAGCAGTTTATCAAATAATAGCCGTTGATAAAATCGGTTAAATTTGCAGATATCTGCATACAAACATATGTTTAACTTGCACACTGTTTTGTGTGTCTATGGTAAATGCTTTAATTGCACAAGAAAATAATTTGGTATATACATAAACAAAGAATGGAAAACATTCCATTACACAACAGATAAATGAGCGGGTAATACCCGTGTACAAAATGGGACATTCCGAATTCCACTGTAGTGCTATTTTTACCATCTTATGAACCTTTCTTGTGCAGAGGGACACTAATTCCATCGGTCCATTTTTCGGGATAATATGAGTTCAATACGCAGTTAAATAAGTCCCATTATGCAAGGCTAATATATCAACACGTTAAATTAAGCACTTGTTTAAATGATTATCACTACCGCAAGATTTGCTTCAATGACTTAACGGCATTAATAATCACTTCAATATTGACATTAAAATAATTCCCCACACATTCTAAGCAGAACCTCATATTTGAATTATAATTCATTTGAAATATATGCACTGTCACTGTAAGTGTTTATCAGAGTTAATAGTTACCGAATAGTATCTGCAAACGTCACACAATTATACACAGTATATTCAATAACAACTTAGGCTATTTTTAAAGCGTTGGTTATCCATCAATCCATCCCATGTATCCATCTATTCACTGTTTATACCTAAACACGCTATGTCTGTATTTACCCAATAATATTGATATAAACTGGGGTTTTATCAAATGTCTTACTTTTTCTTTAAATACTTGTCTTGACAGCATAATTCCAAGTGTCTGGGTTTTTAACAAACATAATAAGTAAACATATGCGTATGTATCTGAATATTCACAGATCCAATAACATATAAATCAAATCATGTTTGTTACTTGCCATTTTAGCCAGATATGTGGAAATTGTTCTTTCTTGTGTATACTAATTTGAATTGGAGACTATCTGTTCCAAAACGCACTTTTAACTCAATTATTTGTAATATAAATAATCTGTTTATACCTTAAGGCACTGTATTGAGTTGATACACATATATATTGTAATTATCCATATGTATTGCATGAGAATCTCCGTAATTATTATTGTTTTATGCATTTTCGCTATAACTTGTCATGTCATTTCTCCACTGTCCGCCATATTGGAATGTCTTATGGGTAATTCTTGCAAAGCAACACACTGCAGTGTTTACGTTTATGCAATTTGATCAATATTTAGACATTAGGCAAGAAAGCCTCACTATTATTAGCAGACCTAAGGTTTACTTCTAGTTCCTATAGCCTATATTGAGTTAGTCTGAATCATTTAAAGTCTATTTTATAATTTAAAAGTAGTGACCATGCAAGCGTTCCATTATTGGTCACAGATGTTATTGTGACCCGTTTGCGGTCACACAATGACCAATATGTGGTCACAGTGACAAATTTTGGGTCACAGTGACCGTTTTCTGGTCACAGATGGAACGCCGCGGGTATATAAAGTGACCAAATTGTGGTCACAAAAAGCATTCTAGTTAAAACCTTTAAAGTAAGAATGCACGAGTTTGTAAAATATTTATGAATTTATATAAAATGTGTAAAAAAACGTATTATACACATATTTCAATATAAATTAAAATAAAAGTTAAGAAGAACATGTGTCGAAAAATGCGAAATAAGCCAGCTATTAAAATCTGAAATCGAAAATGGCTGGAAGTCGAATTCGCCAGCATATATATCATGCATGTACAATGTGAATCTAAATTTAGTTTTAGTGCAGATTCGTTCATACGACACAAAGACACAATTTTGTTTCCTAACAAATACGAGTAAAAGTGTCGGCATCGGCTTTAACCAGCGCTAACTTGTCTTTGCTGCATTTTATGAAATTCGTCTTCAATGTATAATTTTTCTCGCCTATGTTGTGTTATTGTAACATATTTGTATCAATATATTACAATTTAACACATATAAAAATCGTGCATACTCACTTTAATATTTTTATGAGAAGCGTTATTGAATCTTTGTGGTCACAAAATGAATGTATACGAATTGTGTATATTTACACCTGTGCAAAGTGATAAAAGTGTTGTTTAATGAATAAAACCTGTTGATCTTTTGAGCCAAAGAGTTACGTTTAATGAAAAACAATTTAGACCCACGTACCGGAGCATAACACTATCTTCACATGAATATTCTAAGATCTAAACAACCATCTATCCGCCATCTTCCCATCTAGCCAGGAAATAAGTAATTAAAAAAAACACACACCAAATAGCGTCTGAACATAGCCAGGGTGCAGGATCAACGGGGTTCACAGAGGTTTATACACGTGCTGTACAAAATGTAATCACACCGCTTAGAAGTTTATTTTTGCAAATATCTCAAGTTATTTAAATACATTTGCAAACATCTGTAGTACATTAAAGACAGTTTTTCTTGCAGTTTGTGCCTTTATCTGAAGATTTAAAAATAAATCCTTGAATACGTCTGAAATCGGTGCCAAACAAAAATACGTTGCGTGCTGAATGCTGTACACATCGAATTTTAGCCAAGAACACACGATTATTAAATAAAATAATTGTCATGTATTTCACATTGCCATAAGCAACATAATAAACTGTCTATTATGCACTAGTTAATTTTTTTTAAGAAACGTATACATGTGAACCCAACAAAGTCACGTGATCCTGCACCCTGATTGCTGTCAATCTATTTACTCAGCCACACGACGACGTTTGTGACATTTTACTTAAGAATTCCTTTGCTTACTTCACTGGTTTGGGATCAAGATCGTCTAACCTTTATGTCACTGTAATGCGTATAGGGAAATACAATTGTATCGTTATCAGGTAATTTCTTTTGGGGCCTTTATTGATGGAATCGACTCATACCCATTTAAGGTACGGGGTTTGAGTGTGAAGCTGTTTTATTATAAACGTATATATATCCTTACCAAAACAATTGAGTATTTCCACTGTAAGATATTAGCTACTGGATAGGTATTCCGTATTTCGCAGTAAACAACATGTGTTCATATAACATGGCTGGGAAAGATGATTACTTTTATGTGGTTTGTATCCGTACATATCCGCAAAGTTCATAGCGGCACTGGGAAAACCTCGTTTTAATTTAAGACTAACAAAATACACTTAATATCTTAATAATGCATCCGATATAATATGATGCGCGTTTTTTATTTGTATGCAATATTGTGGAATAACATGAATTTCCGAGTTACAGAATTTTCGATATTTCAATTCCGTATCATCGGGCTGTCTCGAAATCGCGCTGTGATTGTAAACTCATTTTGTTTTAAAAGAATCTTTGTGCAATATCCTTTAAACGCCACAACCTGTTTGACAGCTTGCTTATTGCAATATATATATAGAGAGAGATGCCTTTTTAGCGCTAAGAATTGTGTTGCATACAACAGAGTATTGACATGACAAGCATACTTGAACGCTTTCTGCACTGATAACGTGACATTGTGCATGGACGCGTCATTTCCAATCGTTTTTCTAGCAGAACAATGCATGAAATACACATGTGTTAATTAATTAATTAATTTACTATTTATTGTAAAAATGCTTCAAACTCGTGAAGAAAGTTTAACTAGGATATGCGTTCCAACTTCGAATGTATATTATTACAGAGACATTTATATTCGTCGTTAAATAACAGACGAGCGAACAAAATTTATCCGCTGATATTGATGCAGGAGTAACCTCTTCCTTAAGTCTTATTGTTAAGACTATGCTAAGTTACCTGTTTCAGATTACTACGTTGTGTTGCATTACATAGACTTATGTAGTTTATCAGTTTATTTTTCATTTTTATATTTATCACGCTGTTATGATAGGACAAGTATTGTGTTAAAATGATCATTGTGATCACAGATTCAATACTGTTTGCCCTAAAAACACGACGCGATGTTTCAGAGTCAACAATGTCTGATATAAAAATGACACATAACTAAAACATACATAAAGAATAGCCAAACACACACCAAGGAAGGCTGTCTTTAAAAGCCACTCTACTGATCACAATCATATTTTCAACCCGCAGTTTACCAAAATATTGACAAAACGTATCATCCATAAACACCTCGTTGTTTACACAACGCATACGTTTATTTAAAATAAATACTCGTATTAAACGAATAATTCGTCGCTTATTCAGCATATACTTCAATGTACTAAACCACAAGAAAAAACCTTACTACCCCGCTGTTTACCACGGACTTTAACTTTCGGGTTGTTAATATTGTCCAAGGTATTTTCTATCAGGTCCAATGATTGGACAATATGGACATCAGTATGTTCAGAAAAAGCATAGCAGGTTCTGTGGTACATTACACATTTTAATACGCATGCAATCGAAGAAATAAGCAAAAATCTATCTGTTCCATCCAAGAAAACGGCGAATTGTCGACGAAATGGATGATAAACGGAGCAAAATTAACCATACTGATTTAACGTCTCACACATTCTTTTCCAAACAAACCATCACAATGTAATATAATCGAAATTTATTAAACGTTGTTTAGCCACTGCAGCATACAAAACTCTTAATTGAAGGCCGTACAGGGAAAACAATCATGTTACTTCTTAAGCAAACGCAATTCGGAGCATATTGTTATATTACGTTTATGTAATTATTATTACATTAAGTAATTAAGATTTTGAGTGTTAATGGGGCTTTAAGGTTTTCGCTTGTAAGAATCTGAATCTCCCAGGACTGCAGATACAGGACTGCGTTAACTCGTTTTAGAGTATCTGCTCACAGACTT